>JAPDSC010009200.1:206755-221845 GCA_026290005.1 Latrodectus geometricus | reverse complement strand
ATTTTTTTTATTTGCTTTCGCTATAGCTTTTAATTTAAAATCTGCTTTGTAACTTAAAAATTTTCGCTTCCATATGAAGATGTACGAATTTGAATAATTTAAAAACGAAACAGCTCACGTCAAGGCAAATTGCACAATGACGTTAGCGAATTTAAAACTAATATCTTTAAGAGGAACCGAATTCATTTTTGAACGTAATTGAGCAAAGCTGAATACAGTTTAAATAACTCAGGTGCATCTTGGTACCACCTGTTATTTATTTTATGAAACAAAGAGTATTTCTTTCAAAACTTTCTTGTAAGCTTTTCTGATGAAGAATATATTTTTTTATCAGATTATCCGCGGCGGCGTATAATACGCACAACAAAATTCGGAACTTTTTTAACACATAATCCGCGGATTATAGGCAGGAAAATACGGTACTTGTGATATAAAATCAATGTATTATTTAAAATAAAAATTTACTACAGTCTACGCTTTAAAACCCAAAACAAACTGTGCAAAGATTTACGATTTAAAACCTAAAATGGAAACGATAAGCGCGATTAAAACATTAAAAAAACTATAGAAAGGTATGCATCTCAATTAAGAAAACATGAAACTTCAAAAACATGGAGGAAGAGTGCATCCATAATCCAAACCGAGACTTCAAAGATTTTGCTGAACACTTAGATGTTTTGTTTGAAGAATTTGAAAGAAGATTCATTGTTTTATTAAGGTTGGAAGAAATACTCAATTTTATAATATCCATTGAATGAAAATGTCAACATTGATGGAGTATCTGAAAAAATAAGACATTTAATAGATACCACTTCAGTCACGGTCGAGTAAGAAATTATTAAATTAAGATGCGATACATTTCTTAAATCCAGAGCATCTAGCGATACTGATTTTTGGAAATTAATTTCTGAGGAAACTTTTCTAAGTATTTACAAATTGATTTTGTATTTGAAATCACACTTTGGATTGACGTATCTTTGCGAATCTGCTTTTTCAATCAAGAACAAAAAACAAACATTGGTTGCATTTAACAGATAAACATTTGATTTAGTGATTATGCATTGCAATAAGCTCGTACCAGCCACAATATGATAAACTTATTGAAGATATACAGTGCCAAATTTTAACTAAACGTAGTGAATAGGATGGTCAGTTTTTGATATATGAATACTTCGTCAGTAAATTTTTATTTTTTAAATATTAATATTAAGTTTTTTAGAAAAATTACACAATTTACCATTTTTTCTTGTTACCGAAAATAAATATGTATGTTAATTTAGCTCTGCCATTGGTAGACCGCCTTCGATTTTTTAAATATGGAGTAGACCACGGATTGCAAACATTTGGCCACCCCTGTTGTATAGTTATTTAAAATATTCTCCTTTTGTATAGCACACTTTTAAATAAATTCAAGATTTTTTTTCTTAACCATTTTGGCAAAATATTTCTGTTCAATAAATTTCAAAAGTACTATATTTAACAGATATGAATGTAAAAATTATAATAGTATTCATATCATAATATGGAAATAAAGAATTTGATTGTACTGTTTATTAGAATTATACAATATTTTTGCAAAAATCAATTTAAATCTTAAATTAGTAACTATTAATTTGTAAACTTATATCTTTGAACCATTATGCTTAAGTAGTTTTATTTATAATTCTGTTTTAATTAGAGTTACTCAAAACAATTTATTCACAGAAAGAAAAAAAAAAAGTTTCAAACAAAAAGGCTCTCTTTTTTGAAAGAGAATATTTCAAATAGTCAAATATACTTTTTAATATTAATGCCTATTGATATACATTTTTATATAATGTTAACAAAGTTTATATGACAAAACTTTCATTTTAAAGCTACACCCATCATAGATATATGCAAGCAAATAACTTGCACGGATTTAATTTTCTTAAAAGTTTTAACTTTTTTCATAATTAAAATATAGGCATAATGAACAATAAAAGCAGTTTAGTTATTTAAATCAGACTTTAGTTTAATTCTTTCAGTAATAGTCAGTTATAGCTATGATTAGTGTAGTTTAAAATTTGAATGTGGCTTTAAAATAGTTAAATGAATAAACAAAGTTTATGGAAAACAAGATTTTAGCTAAATTAAAAGTTGCAAAGCAACTGTTAAAAAATTATTAAACTATTTAGAACTATTAGACATTAAGAACCATTCATTCAATTTGACAAAAAAGCATCACATTTAAATTATTCAACTATAAGCACGATCTGTCAAATCCTTATATTTGCCTTAATCAACAGTTAAGTTAGCAAATATTATGTGATTTAAGACATTTAATGATCAAGCATTTTTATGAATGGTAGTGTAAGCAAATACTAATAGCAAAACATAAGTTTTTAAGCATGTTAACATAGTTGCCAGTATTTAAACTTTTTAAGCAATTTTTATTTCTTATTTCTAACATTCATGTGTGCAAAATTTTCATTTACAAAAAAATTTTTTACTTAAGGAAACATTAACAATTTATACTATAGTAGGTAAAAATATTTAGAAAAAAAAGTTTAACTTTTATAAAGAAATACTTTAACAAAATGAAACTTCCAAGAACTTAAGACACAAATGCTAAGTGATTACATTTCCAATACTAAAGGATATTTGCACATTTTAAAAAGGACACATTTACTTTAAAGTTATAATTTATTAATTATAAATAATAGAATTAATAGATAAATGTTCATCAGCCATAGCTACAATCGAGTTAAAAGTTTATGAAATTGAATTTTAAAATTAAAGAAATTGACTTCCATTTAAAAAAGAGAAATTTATTGTGTTGTTTTAAGTTCTTTATAGCTAACCAATCATAAACAAGAAATTAGACTTATAATTCCAGATTAATTTGACATTAAGTACAATTTTATTGCTTGACAATTATACTTAAAAATTCATTCAAAAAACACACAAGTTGACAATTGCGTATAAAATGAAAATCAGCTATCATTTTTAAATTTATAAGAAGTTTATTTAATATTAATTTGGCAGCAGCACAGAGGACTTCTTTGATTAGATAAATCAGTACTTAACAGATTAAAGACTAAATAAAAAAAGATTGAGCAGCATTTTTTGTCATCTTTACACAAAAATTCTCTCACCCACAAAGGCTATTTTGATCAAGTACACAAAAGTGATTATAAGTATCTCGATATACTATGACTCAGTTAAATAAAGGGTGCACATTACATTAGTAGCTGTGGTAGTAACAAAGCAATCCATATTATAATGAATACTCTGAAACAATAAAATTAATAATTAAAAAAAGTCTTTCCTTTAAACTACAAAGGGTAAACACATTTTTAGAACAATTTCGATAAAGAATTAAAAAAAAGTAAATTTTTTAAAATAAAAATTTTTGGCAACAGCTTATTTGAAAAGAGAAATATCATCTGCTACTTTTAAATTTATTCTTCTTTCAAAATGTCGCATGTAAACAAGCTGTGGATTAGGATATGTTTTTGCGCTTTCTGAAGAGAAATATTTTTGTTCCAGAATTCAAAAACGTTGTGAAATGCATCTTCTTTGAATGCAAAACTTCTAATAAAAAATAAGCAAAATTATTAATCGGACAGGTAAAAACCGTCAATCATTATTTCTACATGGAAAGAAGGCCCCAAACAAATATCCAAAAAATGTAGGCACTGTTTCAAGTGTTTCTAAAGTGCAATCGCTGGTAACAAGAGAAAATCTGCCAACATAGAAGTCGAATGCAAATTCTTTAAATAGATCTGTAGCAACAATAAAATAATAAACCAAGATTTACAAGTTAAAAAAGCTAAAAGACATGTTTATCAGCTTATGTTGATACATGTGGCTCAACGTCAAACATTGTGATTCTTGATGAAGCATGGTTTACTTAAATGACTGCAACAAAAAAGGTTATTTACTACATTAATTGAGGAGAAAAATGTATAAACCTGGTTCTCTCAACGTAAGGAAAGTTTCAGTAAGGAGTTTATGATTATCGCAGATTTCTCCTACAGTGGGAAATTAAAAATAAGAGTGAAAAAATGTTAAAATCAACTCATCATATTATCAGAAGGTTTTATATCCAATATTTACAGAAGAAATACCAATAGCTTTCAGAGAGTGAAACTTCAAGACAAAGCTACAAGTCATACTTCAAAAACTACCACTGCATTCCTTGAAAAAATGAAGACTAACACAGGTATTGTATATATACCTTTTCAACATATTTCTGGGAAGTACACAGATGTTTCACCTATGGACTATTGTGCCTTTGGTCTATTAAAAAGTGCATTTTCTAAATGCAAACCCATCATGATAGGTGGACTATGGAAAGCATGGAAGAGGGACGGAAATTTTACAAAAAGCAGTTCTATCATGGAAATCCCGATACAGACTCATAGTCTATATAAAAAAAATAAAAAAAAAAAAAGGCTGATCAGATCAAACATTTAAAAAAAAAAAAAATAGTCTTTACATTTTAAACATAAATGGCCCTGAAAAAAGATGTGTTAATACCCTCTATATATTCGTTTGATATATCAAATGTCCTAGTAAATCCCCCCCCCTTTTTTTGAAGTTTAAACATCACAAATGTTCAGAACCAATTGGATCGAATTTACGAGTTGGGGGATATTCTAACAGCATAACACTTTCAAGTGAATCATACGATTGATACACTTGTTTCAATTTTGAATGTATGAGGAGGCAACAACATGGGCTGATTTTTATCAAAGAATACATTCAATGTAAACATGCAAAAACATACTCAAACCTTTTAATGAATGCAGTGACACATAAGATATTACATTTATGAAAGTAACACAATGAATTAATATTCTTTTCCATTTTAAATTAATTTTTCCTTTATCAGCTCTGCATTTTTCTATAGGCATGAGTGAAATAGGGATTTATTTTTGCAAAACATGGTCAGATCCGATCTTAAAAAAAAGTTTAAACAACTTTTTTATTCGGTAAACATACAGAAAATATTTAAAAGAAAAATTATGTTTTCTATTATTACACTAATTATATGATGGCAACATTCTCTTAAAAAGCAATACCCATTTTAAATCTCATTAAAATCTCTTTAGAAATAACAAACAAAAGTTACAATTCATTTAAAGAAAAAACTAGATCAGAAAATGCCATGAAAGTTAACTTTATGGAAAATTCAAAACTACAGATGTTTTGTTATTTTTAATGCATATTGCAAACTTTATAATTATAATTTTTATAATGTTAAAAATATTTAAAATAATGAATGGAGTTAAAAATAATGAACTACCTGAAAAAAATTTGACGAAGCAGAAATGAGCTTTAGATTAGAAGCAGAAATGAGCTTTGTGAAAATCTAAAGCTCATTTCTGCTTCTACAGTTTGGGTTTCAAAAGAGATTGAATTATTAGTACTTTATTTATAAGTTTACATGTTGGATGCTTTATTTAACCATACACACTTTGTCATGTTTCTATTCATGATAAAAGCAAATTAATTTATAATATATATATATATATATATATATATATATATATATATATAAAAGAGCTTATGTACAGAAATTATATGCCATCTTTTTAAGATTCTCAGATTTTATTGTAGACATTAGTGTATAAAACATTTAGAAGTATGAAAAAATTGCATACAAATCTGTATGAAGAGTAAAATAAGCAAAATTTACCCTTATAAGAGCTCGTTTGGTCATCTTCTGATTGACTTCAGGTTTAATCGTAATGCTTTTTGCTTTTGTAGCATAATCTAGAGTGGAAACTGTTTCATCAAAATTAATTTGTGCAGGAGATATAGTAGCTATAATAGAAGTTTTAGTATGTCCCCCTAATGAATCTTGCAGAAGTCTTGTCAATTTACTTTCTCTAAAATGGGAGAAAGGATTACCTTATATATAATCAAATATTCAATTCATGAATTTCAGTTTCAGAATAAGTTTATATAAACAAGTAAATGGATCAAATAGACCCTACTTTTCATACATAGAAAGACAATTCTTTTATACAATATTAATGATCAACAAAGCATATTTCAAGATAATTGACTTAGAATTCAACCTTTCATCTTCCAACTGATTGCAAATATCAGTTGCAAACTCAATTATTATTTTTATTATATTAGTTTGTTACTCAACAGCCTCTTTAGTAAGTAGACTAGCACATGCAGTTTAAAGAGAATTCCTAACAATTTCACTGCCAGTAATTATATATATAAGTCTAAAATCAAAAGCATAAATAACTTTGTTATGACATGCATAATTGCACCTATTTAATTTTGTTTAACAACTTTGGATAGTCACTTATTGATAGAAAGATTATTAAAATAGCAAATGGTATTGAAAACAATTTTGTAATGGAAATGCTGATTACAGGATGTATTTTTCTAAGAATCTTATTTTACAACAAATTATACTCAAGCATCTTTTTCAAATTAACCTTTTAAGATTTTAAAGTAATTTAGTGGTATATGGAAACTAACAGTACAATTTTTACAAGTAATTAAGATTTTATACCAAATTACATAAAATTATATTTTGCATTTTAAATTATGAGTAATAGAGGAACTGGTTTTTTTATAAATGCATTTGAAATAAAATTTAAACAAAAATATGTAAGTGCATCCAACAGTTAAATTAAATTCCAAAATGCTATAAATATTAATGATGTGGGAGCAGGCTCAATTTATTTTCTCTGGATTTACTTTTAACACACTATGGTTAATTTGATTAAGAATTATATAGGTGAGTATTTACTAGATGAATTATTGGATTAATAGTGATCATTGTAATGGTCAATTAAACAATGATCACCTGAAGTGAATGACAACTCAGTCTGTTTTTAGTCTTGAAAATCTTACAATAAAAAAAATGTGAACTTTTTTACTTAGAAGACTTTATATCAATATAATATACACATTAAGAATAATTAAATTAATTGTCCATGAATTTATAAATTTATAATTATTCTAGATCTGATACTTATTTCTGTACAACCTACATAAATAACATCTTTAATTGTCTGCTACATTTTTTTTTTATTAGAGTTGATTCTAGAATAGCTCTACAAAACTGACTGATATCAGGAGGTTTCCTCTGGCTAATTTAAAACAAACTATCTTATTAAAAATTTTTGATAAATTTTTGTAGTTAATTCAAACAATTAATTCAGATTTAAACTCCTTGTAAAGTTATGTATCAGATGTAAGTAAATATAAATGATGAACGCTATACTATAACTCTGCTTGCATCAAGAGCAGAGGAATGATTTACTTTTTTCCCTTTAAAATTGTCATCAGTTTAACAGCTGAGGACAAATAAAATTTGTGGCATCAGATCCACCCCCCCTTTCTTCGTATATTGACATTGTAACTTGCTTTTATTTTATTAATTAACAATATTCATTATTTGAATATTCTTGGATTTAACTTTTCCACAAACAGTCAGCAACAATTTGGGCACAATTTTATGTTTTAAAATACTGTTAAAAATATTAGCTATTTTGATTTACTTTTGAGCAACACATGAATTATTAAAAAGACACTAAATGTTACTCAAGAGGAAAGACTAACAAACTCAATCATTTTGACACTTTATCAAAATTGTTTTGTCGAATTTTCTTCAACTGTATTGCATCTTTAATTAAATCTCATAAGCAATGCATTATTTAATACAATGCCCTAATCTTAAGGGAAACTGAAAAAGTAATTTCTGGCATTCAAATGACATAACAAGATTGCACTGTTAATTTTAATAGTCTTTTCCAAGAACTGTAAGACTGTTTTCTAAAATCTTATCCAGTTGAAACAAGATTCAGCAATTCTGAAAAGAGTGGAATAATTAGCATACTCTCTAGATCTTTTTTTTATTATTAAAAACTGCACAATATTTGTAGAGCTCAGACGGAATGATTAATGCTCTGCATTAGGTTCAACAGCCAACGAATGTTATTTTCTGAACCTTGGATGTCACTAATGTTACAGAATGCACTTTACACTACAGGTCCTGCCTTTCTGTTCAAAAATGGCCAATAAAGGAACAAACCAATATTTACAGATCTCTCTTTAAATATTTTTTGACAAACATAATAATCCATTTCATTAGAAAAATTTACAAAAGGAATATGAAATCGGGTACTCAAATGAATTATTCCTGTTATAAAGAGAATAATCAAAATTCTTTAAGTTACTAATGTATACATAGATAATTTATGTATCAAAATATTGAGTTTGGCATTTCCTAAAAATTTCTTGTTGACTTATAAACTGAAAACTTAAATATTAACTTATAAATTATTGCACATTCCAATAGATGTGTAATTTTAACCAGAACCAACATTAATTTGTAATTGAATTTGTTTTCCATCTATTTTGGATTTTAAAGCAAAATACTTTTAATTCATTCAGTTTACAGAACTAGAGGTTCATATTAACTGTTTTAAGGTGGCTAAATTAGCTTTTGTAGATTTACCCTTCATTATAATACTTGGTTTTTATCTATTTTCATTATATTTATAGAGTATTAATGGCTTCAAGATACCCTAAAAATACAAGTAACAATAACAAATGGTACTTCGTTATTTGCAAACAAACTTTACACAAAGTTTTTTAATAATGACACTAATAATTTTTTACATAAGTAATATTTTCAACTGCATAATTTAAAAGCTATACATGTTGAATAATCTTTTATTAATCTTGATAGATTGTTCGATAACAATTGTTAACAGAATCAATCAAACTAAATTTTAAAAAATAAACTGGATTTTAAAATACAGTTCTTTAAAAGTCTAGATAATGTTTAAATAAAAAAAAATTTTCCGTAAAACTCAACTTATACCTTCAGATTATATCTTGCATCACTAGCCAGTCATGTTTAAAAAACTAGAAGAAATTGATATAAAAATCAGATACTGAATTGCACATATATATAATCCCAATACCAAAAATTATACTTTGTATGGCCAGGTTGGTAGTATGAAAATAAATTAGGTACATAAATATATTCAGTAACATGAGAACAATTCCAATCCCCTCCAAAGGAAATTACCAAGATTCAATGCTTTGCTTTCAGCTGACCTAAATGCCAAACTTGTATAATATTTTGAATAAAGCTAAGTAAATATAATTATTTTTTCAAACAGCAACTTTAACTGAAAAGTTGTATCTATATTTTCAGTTTTTGATTGAAAGATATGATCTGCAAAAGTTGGTCTACTAGTATTAAATAAGTTGCCCTAAATATCCTAACACACATAAAATATTTAAAATCTCATACCTTTGTTATTGAATAAAAAATATAAGCATAATTTTAAATTTAAAAACAAAAGTAATAGATAAAAATCTTTTTTTTACCTTCTTAAGACAAATATAATATTCCTACTTACATTAAAAGAGATTATAAGTACACAAAAGGAGAAAATAGTTTATTTTAATAAACTGCTTCAAAATCAAAATTATTCACAAATATTTTAAAAAATTTTTAAAAAATACCTGTAAGGCACATGAGGTTGCTTTTCAATTAAAGCAGTTATTACTCTCCCTAATGTTAGCAAACTTTGATTGATATTGCCTGAAATAAAGATACTCTCAGTTAATTTTAGTTATAAAATGATGGGAAAAGGAAAACTGAATGATATAGATCATCAATCATAATCCCTAACATTGAAATATCTTAATATAGATAAATTTATTAAAAATACTTCAAACACAATTTAAACTTGGTAAAATACTTGAAGTACATTTTTTCATTAGTTAGATAAAATTTATAAAGTTACATCTTATTTTATGTAATCTTATGATAAAATGTGCGAAATTTTTCATTTTGGGGTTTCAATAAAATTAAAAAAGTAACATTTAGTTATAAACAACTCTGAATACCAAAAATTAAATTCAGTAATTATACAAGAATAATGTGTGAACAGTATGATTTTCCAGTAGTGATATTTAAACAAGAGAACAGATATCCATGTACATACTAACTCTTTAACACTTGATCTGTCAGTGATTAAATCATCTTTTGATTTCAGGCAATTACATTTTTAAAAAACTCTACAATAACTAGATAAAAAAATTTATACTTCAAATATTAAAATTAAATGGAAAGTCAATGCATAAAACTTTAAAGATATATGTATGAAATACAAAATATACCAGCTTCTCTAGCTCTTTTATCAACAGCTCCAGAGCGACCTACATTTTCACTACCAGCTAAGTCAACCTGTCAAAAAATAATATTTTATCACAATTTATGTTAAATCATAAAACTTACAATTTCAAAATTTGATTTTTAACTTACTAAATTCAATTTTCCAATTTTTAAAAGTTCTTCTCCCTCTACTGTATTTTCTTTAATATGTACAGTAACTGAAAATATAGTATGACTACGACTGGATGTGGCATTCAACAATGTTGCTGCAGTTTGCCTTCGAGCAGTTCCTTTTTCTAAAATTGCATAAACTTCATCCTTACTGTTTACAATTATTTCTTGTAGCCCTTGGATAACAACTGATCCCTTGAATAAACAAGTTATTTATAAATACAGTAAAAAACATTTAACATGTGGGGGGGGGGGGAGAGGAACATGTGCTTTAGTATTCCATTTTCCACAATTAAACTTGCAATATTAGAGAATCACTATTTTTAAGAGTGAAAATTTGTCAAATCTGATTTCTTTGAATAAAATTGATTATCTTCATTAGAAAGCCACTAATAATGGTAATCAAATTTTCATCATCTGCACTACATTGTATTAAAAAAATGAAAGTTTGTATATATTAATAGGTCAAGGCAAATGATTTCTAAAACACTCAATGCAATATTTTATAATAAATGTCAGGTAAAAAACATGCAGCAATAGTTTTATAAAAAATATTTTAATTCTATAACAATATAAAGTTTAGAGTGAACTTTATATTGCTATAAAACTAAAATATAGTAATGCTGTTATAAGAGTAAAAATGAAATACTCGCCTAATTTTAGGTAGAAAATTTTAACAAAGAAGCATACTATGTTTGAAATTTAAAAAAATTTCTTACATAGTATTTTTAAAACGCATTAATATTACAGACCTCTGATAAGATAATTTAAATAAAATAAAGATATGTTAAATCAAATGTTTTACTTCTTAAATAAAATCACTTACTTAATCCATTAATATAAAATAAAAACTAAAAATTTATTGCAAAATTATATGCAGCTATAAAAAATTAATGAGAATCAAAATAGGGTGAGAGAAATATTTCAAATAATGTTACATTTTTCAAACAATAACATAGGCACTATGCTTTCATAAAAAATGAAAAACTTATAGCTTAAATATAATTTCTAACGAATATTTAAAATTCTTTCCGACTGATTTCCCAAAAATCAAACGGCATTTTTTATAAACGCGAAAAATTTCTTTAGCTACAAATTGATATTTAAACTGAACACGGTCAATTTTTTTAATTAACAAAAGTTTTTTGTAGCTTCTTAACAGAATAAATGTAGACTATACCAGATAAGTATTTTTTTTTTTTTAATTGGAGCACAATTCCGTTGTTTAGAACATCACAATGGCTGGAAATTATTAATTCTTATGGCCAGTCCTATACATATTTCAAAACAGGTCAAATCAGAAAGTCTTTCCTTGTATAATTTCTACTTTTATTATTTTAAAGATTTTTAATCCAAAAGATAAAATGATTACTTTAAAACTACTTAGTATTTTTCACATTACACGTGCATTTTCCACACTTATGCTAACAGGACTCCGGTATTTTAAAATTAGCACTAATTTTCATTTAGTGAAACTTGATAACACATGTTTAACTTTACTCTTAATGTTTTTTTTAATCAGTTCCT
The DNA here is from genome assembly GCA_026290005.1 of Latrodectus geometricus. Lineage (NCBI taxonomy): Eukaryota > Metazoa > Arthropoda > Arachnida > Araneae > Theridiidae > Latrodectus > Latrodectus geometricus. The sequence continues at coordinate 210,012 of JAPDSC010009200.1, read as the reverse complement.
TCTCTATAATATACCATAGTAATAACTAACATATCATCCTCCACAAACATCTTAACATAATTTATATTTCCACCACTGGTCAAAGGAAAAACAAGATTTTTGCTAATCATTGTATTATTCACATTTTGCTTCAGATGTATATCAAAGACAGCCAACATATTTTAAAATTCCTCATCGAAAATTATTTACAGAAAACTTTATGCAGACTAGACAAAAGCAGCCTGTGAACAAAAAGCAAAATTAACTCTTTTTGATAGTACAAAAAAAAAAAAAAAAAAAAAAAATCTTGAATAGACTTATACAATAGTTTTCAATATATAATTTCACATTTTCTAACGATTTAAACTTTACTAGGAAAATACAAAATTCTAGAGAAGTAAGGTTTTAGATGCATTAGACAGTAACTAAAGAATCTTCTGCATTTTGCTGAAATTACTCAATTTGTTACTTAATTACAGGTTGAGAGCTTAAATATAAAATGCTTCATGCGATAAAATACTGAAAAAGAACTTTTATTATTGATGTTAAAAACTACTTGTAATTTAAATTAATTCTATCACATTTATTTATATAGCAAATCATATTTAATTATTCATTAACACATTTCTGAAGGATTTATGCCTTTTATGAATTTCAGTATTATTTTTGGTTCCTTACAAATATACATTAATAAATTTCCAATAAAAGAAAAACTTACTTTGTTGCCAGTACCAGATTAGTTAACATGCATGATTCCAACACAAGGATTCAACTTAAACAAATATTTTGACCAATTCTAAGCTTTTCATTAAAAGGAAATTCATGCAATTGCCTTGCATTTTCATAATTTTTTAAATAGACTAATAGAATATAAAAGTATTGTTTTAATGTTAAACTGCAAATAAAATTAAGAAAACTGTTACTTGTTATGAAGTAAAATGATTTAAAAGTAAGATTCATAAAGCATTTGATATTAAACAAGCCTGCCATATCATATTTAATAATAGTCAGAGATATAAAATGTAACCAACATATATTCTATAATAACAAAATTATACTAGACCAATAAAAATATTGGCAGAAACCTTTTTGGAGGATTCATATATGCGCAGCTTAGAAAGCTCTGTTGCACTTAATAAATCAAAAAGCTCTTCATTATATAATTCCAAGAATGATACACGGACGTAAAATTCAACATTTGCTTCTTTGTTAAGTTCTTCAAATAACTGGTGTAATGAACGAGGTATGATGCCTGCGCCAGGATCCTAAAAGACAAATAAAATGTAAATATAGCATATTAATAAAAAAAATATGCAATGTTTCTTGACATTTTGATGCTTCTTGTAATTTTGAATGATCTAAATTTCATAATACTTCCCTAATTTTCCATAAGATTTTATTTCATATAACAGTTCAATAATAAAAATAAATAAAGTGATAAGTGTGCCAAAAAATTCTCACTTCAACTTTTTTTTAAAAAAAATTTAAAAAGAGTTCACTATGAATTATATTACCGAAAATAAAATAAGAACGAAAAAATTTTATGCATCCAAAAATATTTAATTTTTATTTATCATAAAGAGGAAGTTTATATTGGATTTTTAATTTTATAAAACTCAAGAAGATCTTGAAAATTAATGTTCATGATTGTAAAAGCTATTCAACATACTTCAACAAGTTAACAGAATTCTTTAACCCATGTCTTTCTTTAGTTTATTTTTCACTTACTAAATAAAAATTGATGGAAGAAAATGTTGAAGCTTTTTGTGAACATGAATTAACAATTATTTTTATACTGTAATTTAAATTCAATTATAAGAAGTTGTTATAAACATAATTTAGAAAAAGAAAATAAAAATAAAGATTTTTTCTAAATTCCTGATCAAATTAAAGTATATTAGCGACATGTGTAGTTGAAGGAAAATTTTGTGTCAATTTTTTTTTAATGCTCAAACCAGAAAAAATATGTGTGCATTCTGCACTGGGATGCAATAAAAATGAATACTAGGAAGAAGGGGGGGGGGGAAACAATTTTTACTCATTTCCTTGTCATTAAATGCTACTAGTCAGATTAATTTTTTTTGTTTGTTTGTTTGTTTGAGGGCATAGTCTTGAAAGATTAAAAACTTGTTAAATAAAAAACTGAATCAATTTATAGGAGATAAAGAATGTGTAGATCTTTGAATTATGGGGAATTTTTTTTATTATTATTAGGTTAAAAAAGTAAACATTAGAGTTATGCTAATGATTAAGTTTTGATCAAGAGAGAGTGATGTATTATAGATAAATACATTTATGACTTTGAATTAAATTCAAAATATGAATTATTAAGCTTACATCTTCCCAAGAACTTTCTGCATTATTTCTTTCTCCTTCCATAGTATAAGTCTTCCCTGTACCAGTTTGCCCATACCTATAAGTAACAATAAAAATATTTATAAATGAAATAAAAAAATCAATGAAAGTATGGAATTAACCTGCTTGATTAATTTACAAAATACATTTTACCAATTTGTAGATTTAGTTTTAAGAAATTATAAAAACCTTTTGTTTCCGAGATAATTTTGTATCACAAATTTAAATTCTTAATATTGCAAATTGTCTATTTCTTTTATCAATAAAATTCCTGGAGAAAATTATATTTTTGAGAATTGAAAACTTTTTATTATTTAAATTTAAGAATATTTTTGAAGGATAATATTTTCCTACTTTTCTTTTATTAGAGTTTTAAATTAAAATTTACACATTTACTTTAACTCAAAATCAGAATAAATGGATTTTAAACATTTTTTTAATTTGTCCTAAAGAGTTCTAATATGATTTATTACAATTGCCAAGAAAACTAAATATGAAGCCATTAGTTCTCTGGCTTTCAACTATTTTTCAACAGTACATATTTAAAATAAATGTAGCTCATGAATCTAAATGATTATCATAAAAAAATTGATCTAGTTTGCACAAAGAACACAAGAAAGTACAACAACATTTAAACCAAAACAAATATGCTGGGAAACAGTCATGGCTAGAAGATGAAAAGTCCCCCACTTTAACTCTGGGAAAATCAGGAATATCCCAAAACTTTATCAATTAGCCCAAAGCTTACTGGCAGAATCATGCAATGTTTTTTGATTTATTCTAGTAGCATGTCTTTTCCTAATCAATAATTTTATTGAGTTGAAAGAAAAGCTATTCAAAAGTCTCTGAAAGACTTTGCCAAGTTAGCAGCTATATCACCAGGAATCTTGCAATGAGCTGGAATCTACTGGAAAGAAACAGAT
>JAPDSC010009200.1:163265-206745 GCA_026290005.1 Latrodectus geometricus | reverse complement strand
AAGGCGAGATCTGATGATAGCATAACAAGAAAAAAGATTACATTCCAGCTCCTGCACAGTCTTCAAAATGGATTCACCTATTTAATCTCTTGTTTTCAAAAGTAAAGCAGTTCCGTGAATCTTGTTTGCTCATGTGACTCTTTAAAACATCCTTATCTAACTTCAAATAAATCAAGAGCTCATCAAAATTTGAAAACAAGAAGGTCCACAAAGAATCTGAGTTCTAGTAAATGTCAATATTAGTAGCTATAGAATAAACATTGTATGAAACCTTTTAAGGTTTCTCTCTGCATTAATTTGGAGTCTTTCTAGAACATTGTTTGGCAGGCATTTCAGAAGGACTGCATTTCTTTCAATAATGCTTCTAACTACTGGATTATAGGTCAGACATTCTCTTACTCTATTCATAACAAAAACTGACCATTCCCCATAAACAGTCAAATGGGGTGTGTTTAATGCTTTTTGAATTTAGACAATCTGGCTCCTACACAACAAACCAAGAGTTCTAACCTTGGTATTGATCCAGATTTGGTAGGTACAACTGAGACTGCAAGAGGTAGCTTTTAGGTCTAAAACACAAATTAAAATTAAATTTCTAAAAAAAAAAAAAAAAAAAAAAAAACTTTACAAGCAGCATAAGCAATTTTAGAAGCATCTCTAGAAACATGCATTTGTGATGTGAAAATAGCTTCACAACATCTGGGGATTTCTAGGCCCTCTAGCAAAGAAGTATTGAACCATTTATTAAACTTGTAATCTAGTTCTGGAGGTGAGATCATCCCAAAATAATTTTATTTTCCATGCTTCTTGCAACCACACCTTAGGTTACAATATAAACTGTTAAAACAGCTATTGGATCAAAGATTCTCTGAATGACAGATAATTACCACTTGTTTAGTCATTTTTTCTATTAAGAGTTATTCTCTTTTAGTTAGTCTTCATATTTTCAGTTTTTCTTATATGTTCTTTATCTATGAAACACTGAAGAGCATCTCTGCCTAAATTTAATACAACTCATACATTTGTATCACCTTTAGATTTTGTAATTTCTTCCCCTTTAACATTGCTTTCCCATGCCCTCAGATTAAAACAGTCCCCCTTTGCATAATTTCCTAGAGACTCAGAAATAAATGGTTGTATTTCATGGCCTGGAAAATTCCTGTAACACAGTTATCCATGAGAAAGACTTTGTTGCTAAACTTAGTTATTCAATGCTAAGAAGGACAATTTTCTAACAAATTTTTAGCAGCTCCTATAAAAGAAACAAGATTGAGCAGACTCTAAATATTACCTGACAGTATCGATAAATTATTTCTACCCTTCTAAGAGGGCAGAAAAATTTTAAAAATCCTTATGCGTTATGCTTAGTTGTAAAAAGGCCTTTTTGATATCTTCTGATATACCATTTGGATATACGCAAAATCTAAGATACCTGGTACCAGTACTATTAAATTTAGTACCTGAATGAAAACAATCATTAAGAGAAGGTTTACTTCCTTCCTCAGCTCATCCATAAATCATTGGGCAGACCTTTATTATTTTAGAAATAGTAAAGGCGGGGCAGTTCATAACTATCATTCTCAATTTCATCATCTGGGACCTTTCCAATGATTTTTAATCCCCCTTCATTTTTTAAATACACTGAAATTCATTAATACAGTTTTTTTTTTCAATTAAATTTATCTTGACACATTCACTTATGCATTTCAATGTTAAATTCTAACTACTAAGTAATTTGTTCTGAGTTTTAAAGAAAGACATTTTATATATACCATCTGGAAGCACCTTTAATTAACTCTCAAATCGCTCAATTGCTTCTGCATAATTTTCCTTTGATACATTGAACTGCATCTTTAATATCAATATTTTGTAGATGCCAAAATTCTTAAAGATTAAAAGTAGACAGTTACGTGAACAACATATCAACCAGAGATTTAAATAATTATCTTATTTATAGCAGACCTAAACAATGCTATATTTTTCTTAAGCCCATCTTACCCATTAGAGTATATCCTAGCTTAGTTTCAATTCCCCTTAAGCCACAGTCAAGCACCACGTTTACACCTGCTAAGATTAGCCCTGTAATATCGCCTCCCAATAAAAGATCCATATACAAGATGAGCAAATACTCTAGTAAAATTTACATTATTTCAATAAAATTTTCTTTCAGTTTTCCTATTACTGATTAATTTTTAACTTTAGGGAAAATGGAACATTTGTTTTCATAAAGAACCTGTATATTGCAAAAATAATTATCTATTAAACTATTTGTATTTCATAGATAGAATGTTAGTTGGGAGTTGTCACTCTCGTCCCAAACAACCCATGAACCATAGTTTGTTTTGATATAGATTGTAATAGCAGTTTTTTAACTGCTCTTGTAGTGATATAGGAATTGTCACTATTGCTATCTAGTAGGCAGCACAAAACTAGCTCTTTATCTTTATTACAAACTTTAAATATAACTGTTTAATTACAAGTATAGCATAGGAACAACTGACTTGCTAAACAGAAGAGTGTGTTTTCTCTTGGTAACTTTAATAAAATTATTCTATTATTTTTGTGTTACTAAAATGAGTGATATCACAAACATTTATAACACAAATTCATCCCTTTGAAAATGATTACAACTTTTAATCCTGAAATAAACACATAAAAATGAGTGTATATTAAGATTTTTCTCCCTAGTTATATATAGATTTTAATTGATTACTTCAATATATTGAGTCTTTTGCTTGAATATTAAAAACCTTTAAAGTTTATTTTCTTTTGTAAAAAAAAGGGGGGGGGGAGGTTGGTCTAAAAAGTTTGTTTTACAATTTATAAAAATGCTGAAATATCCAAATCAGATTTTTATCTAGATTTGAAAATATAAAATATTTATTTTGATTTCAAAGCATTCAATAATAAGTAGTTACCAAAATTAACCTCACAAAAAATATTTTTCACTTGAAAATTTATCTTTTATGCAAAGGAGTAGAATTATACATACATATATATATATAAATAAAAAAAGAATAAAAATACATACGCAAAAACAGTGCAATTATAACCCATTAAAACTTCTTGAATAAGTGGCTCTACAACAGACTTATACACAGTGACCTAAAAAATAAATTTGTTAGATTATACATTTAAAAATTTAAAAACTTGTTTCTAAGTTTTATAATGAAATATATTTTAATGAAAAGAAAAGTATAATGCATGATTAAAGATGAAATATAAATCAATACTACAATTAAAACTCAGAAAACCACTAAAATATTGAAAATTTGAGATTTTAACAATGCAAATAAGCAAAAATTACATTACAATTATAATTACCGTATTTTCCTGTATATAATCCGCGGATTATGTGTTAAAAAAGTTCAGAATTTTGTTGTACGTATTATATGCCACCGCAAATAATCTGATAAAAACATTCTCCATCAGAAAAGCTTACAAGAAAGTTTTGAAAGAAATACTGTTTATGTTTCATAAACTAAATAACAAATGTTACCAAGACACGCCTGAGTTATTTAAGCTAAGATCAGCTTTGTCCAATTACATTCAAAAACTAATTCGGTTCCTAATAAAGATATTAAAATTTCATGTCTCTAACCTCACTTTGCAATTTGTCTTGACGCGAGTAGTTTTGTTTTGAAAATATTCAAATTCGCATATCGTCGTATGGAAGTGAAAACTTAAGTTTTACACAGCAGATTTTAAATTAAAAGCTATAACAAAAGCAAATAAAAAAAATGGCGACAAACATGTTAACGTGAAAAGAAAAACAAGCTCACGTGGTATAAAAGAAAAAATGTATAAAATACGCAGTTAGTAAATAATCCATTTTTTTTTTTCATTTAAATATTAACAAAGCAAATATATATTTTTAAATATATCTAACATAGTTTTAAAAGTTATTAGAAGCTAAATATCGATAAATTTTACAAGAATCTTCTCAAAATTATCGCTCTTGATTGATCTCATGCTTTCACCTCAAGTTTATCGTAGTTTACAATGAGGTGAATCCAGACAGATCTTTTTCATAATAAATGCTTTTTTTCTGTACAATTTAATATATTTTTACTTATACTGCACATTTTTTTAATTTTATGCGACACCCATATTATCAGCAGTACATATTTTAGACTATACGCCGAAAAAATTACAGCGGGTTTTGTAATGCTTTTTTTCCTTTTACTTGAAAAAAAAAAGGGTGTCTTGCGGATAATACACTGCTGCGGATTATATACAGGAAAATAGGGTATAATTTTACAATCAAACTCTTAAAAAGTAAAAATTTTTCTGTCATTTCTAACATTTTGAAATATTTTTGCATTATTAATCTGTCTCATCTTTAATATACCAATATACAGATTAAATTTTCAGCTTCATGTTAATTGCAGATTAATTTATATTTAATACTAAAATGACGGATGAGACCATGGTGATCCCAACCAGTATTTGCAAATTTACATTTTAAAAATATTAGACATTGTTATCTGTAAAAAACTTAGCATATGATTTTGATAACTGATTGACTTTGTTCTGTCATAAAACTTTTCATACATTATATGATTTTTTCAGTGAAATGTAGCTATCTGATGCTTTTCCATCAACACATACAACCATTATCATTAAACTGATGAAAGCAATGCTGTACTCTGGTGGCCAAGTGCAGCTATTCTGAATTTTTATATGAATGCAAACATTGAATGGCTTACATTAAATTCATACCTCCATCCATGCACTAAAAATTTGAAAAATAATCCTAATGCAATGCATACTACAAAATAAGCATCAAAAACCAAAGGTAATCACTCAAGCAATTCAGCATGTCGCATTATTAGGTGCGGATCGCCCAAGAACATCAAATGGATCTAGGTTATAAGAAAGGAAGTTTATTTATCAATAATTTGTAAGATTAATCTCTAAATGCATCAGGGACTCCATATTAGAACAGCTACATATGTTTCATGTCATCACAGAAGCTCCACCAATTTAACTTGATACATCATCTCCTTCATAAGAACTACAGTCTGCTTCCGAGCAAGATGGCTTTTCCAAGTTTCGCCCTCCTGACTCTATATTACGCAATAGCTTTCCATTGGTACACCCCTAACAGTCTTTTTCCCCCACTATCTAACCATTTAGTAGATGGTCTTCCCTTTCGGCATTTTCCCATTATTCTTGAAAAAGTTTTTAATTTTTGTTGGGAAATAACAATCATATATATATATATATTATAGATTTCATTGTTATATTAAGTTTTCCATACATTATTTTTTTTTAGTAGTCCAAAAATTTTCCTCAAAATTTCAGTAAATCTTCTTCTGCCTTGTTAAGCAAGGCAGCAATGTCAGCATCCATATCTGTAAAGCTCCCCAAGTCTTAACAAGGTTTTATATAGATTTATTTAGGTTTCTATAAAAATTAGTTCAGATTTAAGTTTACTTCTTAGCCCACAGAAACTACAGTTTGCCATAGATAACCTGTTTGTTATTATAATATTGTTGTGCTTGAAATAGCTATAAACAGATATCTAAATTACTTAACAGTCTCAAATGTATAACTGGTTATCTTTAGAAAATATAGATCCATTGGTTGATTTGTTACCATCATAAATTTTATTTTATCTTCATTGATTGTCAGGTCCATTTTTTCAGCAGGCTTTTCAATGCTTCGATAACAGCATGCTTTGAACCTTCATTGGTGCCAATATCATCAGCAAAAGCTAATAATTGAATAGTCCCTAGTAATATGGTTCCACTTGTGTTTAGTTTGGAATCTTGTACATGCTTTTTCAGAACCTTAGGTTAAACAACAAACCTGAAAGCCAGTCTCCTTGTCACAGATCCTTTTTAGTATAGAAAAACTCTGAGAAAAATGACAAAATTTTATTTTGGCATTTTACATTTCTAAGTGTCATCCTTGTTGGTTGGTTGGGTTTTATGGCTCAAAGTTGTCATCATTGTCAGGTTTATCAGTTTCATTGGTATGTTAAATTTAAACATAGCTTCAAAGCACCTTTCTCTATTGATCCTGCAGTTGACTATTTAAGCACCTTTATAATTATGAGGTGCTTAAATAGTCAACAAGTTAATAAATATTTATGAGGCTTGCTTCCTACTTTACAAGTCTATCTGTCTGCTACAAGTGGAAGCATGATTTGTCAGACCAGATAATCTGGCAACATTGTATATATCTGAGTCTTCAGTTTGTCAAAAACAAATCAGTTTGAAAGTCAATATCAATAATATAGTCTACAGAATAATTCACATACTGACATTTGTAGATGACAATATCAGGAAATAGTACAACATTGTGCAGTAGTAGACAGGCTAACAGCATAATTATAAGGTATTTTAATATCGACCGCATAAATTATTTTGGGCACATCTTTTCACAGACAGTGAGCCCTAATTAGTCTTTTAACCTAACATACTAAAAAAATTATAGTAGGTGAAATAAAATGAATATAAATTTTCAGTAGAAACTAATGAAAATAAAAGTACGAGTATAAATATCTCAAAAGAAAAAGTATTTCACACAAAAATATTTTGTTTCCACCAGAAATCTTTATAAGTGAATCATATCTCTTCTCCCAGTGGCAGGGCAGCTTTTATAGGGCCCAAAACATAGATTACTCACAGCCGTTTTCTTGACAAAAGGCTCGAGGGGTGAAACATATGAATGTTGGTCAGCCTAATGCAAATCCAGTGTTCAGCTTTTTTTGACCCACTAAAGGGATGAAAGACAGAGTCCACTACTATCATGTCCTGTGCTTTGAAACTTTGTTACAATTATAAAATTAATCAACTCTGCTAGTCAAATTCTTTATATATGAAACAAGAGAATTCCCAAATACAATTAAAACTGTCACAAAATCACAGAGGAGCAACATCAAAACAAAAGATTAGATTGAGTGATTTAAGTAAATGAATTTAACTACGGTTCCTTAATTTAGTTTATGAATTGTTCTATTTATCAATTTCTATATAATTATCTTGAGTAAGTTGTTTTATTCATTCTATTACAAGGCAAACTTTTTGAACTCACAGACCAGAAAATTCATAATTTAAATCCTGTTGATCAGTAATATGACTAAGAGTCAAATATATTTAAAAAAAAATTGTGATCTAGGAACACATAACATTCCTAGTGTGATGGATGTTCTTTCTTACTTGAAATAAGATAATGGATATTTGGATCCAATGTTGTTACGGAAAGAGGGAGAACTGGATTTATTTCAAGCGGAAATCAGTACTTTGTTTTGATTGCCGACATTTTCATGTAAATAATTTGAGGAGAATTGAATCAGAATTTTCACTGCCAATTTACTAAGAAAAGGGCATTCACTCTTCATGGAAGGCCAAAACTGAAATCTTGAAAAGATAATGAAATTTAAATTTGAAAGTTGTCAGACAATTGTTCGATGAGGCTTTCTTTTAGATGCATGCTTAACTTATTTTGCAGCAAACAGATGTATTATTCACACATTATCATGCCTCATTCTTTTGGTAATACTGCAAGAGACACCAAATATTTTTGACAAAGGTTACACTTTAATAACTGGTTAACAATTTTTTCTTCACGTATTCATAAAAATAAAAAAAACATTTGAGAATTGTCTTCAACCAACCATGTTTGCCACAGTAATATTTTCTTAAAAATAAAGTTTACTTTGTAGTATGAACAAGTCCCTAAGTTACCCTTGCAAGAACATCTTTAGTTCATTTAATAAGGAAAAATACCTATTAAGTATGCAAGCTTTGCTAGCCATTCATTGTTGGGCAAGAATATCTGCAATTTTTCTGTTAATAAAAGATTAATTTGACAAAATTAAATACAGTAGATTGTTCATTTTTACAAAATTGTAAGGAAAGGTAAGACAGTTTTTAAAATAGAAAATAATGTATTAGATTAAGATATATTCCCCCCCCCCCTCAAAACTACCATAGTAAAATAAAATATTAGAATGCACTATCAGAAACATGCAAAATAACATTCTAAGTATGAATGTTATTTCACATATGTTTCTTTCATTTTATTGATTTCAGTGTCACCACATAATTTTCTAAAGCTTAAACAGTATGGCTAAAAAAATTTTCTAGTTACACATCTGATTCTTTAAAATCTTATGTTGCAATATTTTACATTTACAGCAAAACATTGTATTTCTTTTTAATGACATTATCAACAGAAATGTTCATTCTACTCAGTGAAGCAAGCAAAGCATTCTCCAATTTCAGATAATTCATTTCTTTGCAATATATTTGAAAAGTAGTACTTTTACTGGCATTGGTTTCTCTTTTTAAGGATTCTATTCTAAGTTATTAAAAAGGCCAAGAGGTTATTCTTTAGAATTCAATATTTTTGGATTTGTCTTGCTTAATATTATTTTACTTCTTATAGACTTTTACTTGGATTGATTAATACATCCATTTCTTTAACTGCAACAAATTCTCAATGGAGCATGCTCAATCTACTTTTCTACAAATGAAACTACATAAATCAAGTTGTTCACATGAAATGAAACTAACTACATAACAGCAGAGCTTAAACTTTTAAAGAGTTTTCATCTTTCTATATACTAATGTAAAAGAAGGAAATACTTTCACCCAATTTCTAGTTACCTGTCAAAAAGGAAGGACAGGAGTCAAATTTGGCACCAATTCCCTCCCTATATCAAATGTCATAACTATGGCTCCCACAACATTTAGATTGCTTGCACCAGTCACTTTTTTGTTCAAGAATGAACTAAGGTTTCAGTTATTATATAAAAAGAAATGTAATAAAAAATTTAAAAATAACAGATCATAAAAAAAGAAAACTATGTTAAAAATGAAAGAAAATCTTTTTTCCCAATTTTAGTTTATAAATGACAGTTAAAATTCCATTGCACCTATGGAATCAGTAAGGATTAGCCATTAGATTATAAAAACATAAGTATTCGTAAATTAGAAATTCTTAAAATGAGTATATATTGGATAAAGTTTTTGAAAAAATATTAATCAAACATATTTGAAAATTATAATTTTTTAATCATACAATTAACAAATATTTTATTTACATTTTAACCAATTAAAGTTCATAGTTTTGAAATATACAAAAATAAAACTTCCTAATTAGTATTTATAGTAAGTTTTATAAACTCCTCACTAAACACATAAAAATTTTGAAAAAGTAGTATTATTCTAATCAAAAAATATTTCAGCCATATTTTGTAACAAATATTACAAAATGCGAGAAAAGTTATGTTATCATTAGTCAAAGTTTAATAAAATAATTAAAATCTACAATTATTTTTCATTACATTTAGTTTTAATTTATTAAGGTAGATAGAGTGAATTTCCTAATTTTAAAATATACAATAAAAAAATTATGTTCATTATGAAGAATACTAGACTAAAACAAATATGGACGTTTTGGATATTAAATCCAAAAATACTGCAATGAACATTTTTTTAATAAAACTTGATTTTCTCTTCTTTGTAAAAATTGTAAATTATTATTAGTTTCATGCTATTAAATAAAACATTTTTAAAAAAGATAAATTTTATTACCTGTTTCACATCAGGTGGAAAAACTTTATCAAAGAAAAACTCTCTACTTAAATTTCTCTCTCTCACAATTATCTCTTTTTTATCAGGCACAACTTCAACAATAGATGGCGACCCTTGTTTCCGTTCTATATTATTCAAAGGCCTATTAAAACATATCAAAATACTTATAGATAGATTTTCTTAAATAAAAGAAAATGCACACTATGTACAAAATATATACAAACACACATATACACTGAAAAATATAGTAGCATTATGAAGTTATATTTAATATATAGTAAAACTTCTTCATAAAATTTAGAAGATGATTCTTGATTAATTATTTTTCAAACTACTAGCATAGCTTCCAACTGACATATAATTATATTATTAAGCAATAGAAAGTTATACTAACCTGAATTAAAAACTTTTGGAATTAATTTTACCCCTTTTTACTGCTTAAATCAAGTACTTCCTCCTTCGGATAAGATCCGTAGTGTTAAAATTTTGATTATATGATATAATAATTTTCAATTTATTGATAACTACTAAACAAGTATTTTTACTAAAGTTAAAATAATATGATAGTGGAGAAAAGTTTCACATTTCTACACTTTTAATATGGACAAAATGACAGAATTTCTCAATTTTCTTTTACTAGTAATTTATAATAAATTTGCTGCCAAAAGGTTGAAAAACCAAATTTACAGATTTGCTATGAAAAGTTACAATTAAAGCTTCATATATAACATGTGATATTGATAAAAAAAAAAAAAGGAAAAGTTTTGATTTCAGTAATATTAGACCATTGAATTTCACAACTACTTCCATTGGTGATGAAAATATTATTTTAGTACAAAAAATACTATACATCAAAAAGTGTCAAACTTCATGATAATGAGTACATTATACATTAAGATATAAGATCCCAGACAAAACAAATTGTTCTAATATTAATCTGAACCACGGTTAAGTAGATTTTAAACATCTAAGCTTGAAGTAAGATTTAAAACCAAGAATTATTAAACCAAAGACAAGAGCACCAGTCATTTAGATGTTAGCTTGGCACAAAATCATATGAACAGAATTTATCAATGTTGTTTTTTTTAATGAAATAAGTATAAATGTTTCAAATTTATAAAGCTATAATAACAGGGGAAGTAAATAACATTTAGAAGTGTCTTTGTGACACACTGAAAGAAAACTCAAGATTTTCTTCCCTAAGAGAGCAATAAAAGATTAGTTTTGCTTTTTCCACTAACATGGTACTAAGATTTCAAGAGAACTGAGTCTAAATTCAATGTGACCTCTTACTCCATTATTGTGCTGAAATTTAATAACACTAGAGAAAAGCTACAGTTTGAAATAAATAAATCTTTGTTGAAAAGTCTTCATATATAAAACATTTTGCTGGAAAAATATATTTTATATTTGAGTCAAACATTGGCGAGTAGTTTTTTTATTTTTATTTTTTAGATAAAAAATAATATACATGTCTATCAGCAGATATTAATTTACAAGCTACAGTGAGAATTTTAATCTTGCTCCTGATTTAATAAAAATGTAGCAAGGTGTAATATATTAAATTTTAACACTGTGGAATATAGCATGATTATAGTTGTGTAAATGGCATTTTAATACTCATTGCATAAATTGCATTCTAAGAGAATTTTTCAAAAATAGATTTGTTATTTTAAAAAGGTTGAAAACAAAGGGTTTTTAGATATAACATTTTATCACGAAACCAAAGGATACCATTTCTATACTGAATGCAAATGTTCATGCAGTTTACAAATGCAATATTTGACACATTCCTATTATATTCTACAATGGATTACTGAAGCAATTGCTAAGCAGTTTCCGTCAGAAATAAACATTGGTGTTCAAATATGTTTGTCAACAAATAATAATTATTTACTTAATAAATGTTTTAACAATTTTTTAGTAGTTTCTAAAAATAGTAAACCTTTTTGAGCAATATTCGATGCAAATACAGTAATTGTGATTGATTTCTCCCACCCCCCCTGCACCTCATTACATTGACCATCATATGGGGATATAATAGAACTTTACAAAACATTTTAAATAGAACAATATTATAACCAGAACAAGCTTTGAAATCTATACTTTTCTAATTATTTCCAATTCTTTTAAAATATTTAAATTCTTTCTAAAATATTTCTATTTTTATATTTCTTCAATTTATTGTCAAATATTTTGATTAAATATCTTTGATACCAATTCTGTTTCCTCATTTCAATTTTTAAAATTCCAGTTCATAAAATGAAATCATTTAATTTCACAAATTGCTAAAAGAATGGAGTCAACAATATTTTAAAATAAAAAAAAACTTGTAGTAATAGCTGTGACATAATCTTTTTATTACAATCGCTTAACTTTGAAAACACATCGTAGAACACTGGAGACAGATCAACAGCCTTATATAGAGATAGGTATGGTAATGTCCCAACTTAGAGTGCTACCAAAATTTGGTTTTTTCTGCAATTTGGTACAACACTATTAAGCATAAAGTTTTACATACCAGGCTTTATGCCATTTTAATATTTATAGCTTATGCTTTTGATTGAATTTTCATTGGTTCTATGTTTTCATTTGTTAGGTTCTTTCTGTCTTTATTAGTTCAATTTTCTTTGGTTCTGTAGTGTTCATTGGTTTGGTTCATTCTGCAACTTAAGTAAAGTTTACTTTAAAGATTTTTGATTACAAAAGAGATTTGTGCAAATGAAACTGGAATAACTTCAATATTTTCTTCATAAAAGTAGTCTTAATTGAAGACATTACAGCATAAGCTTGTTTTAAGAAAAAAAAAAGATTCAGAATAGAAAACAAAACATATTAAATGAAAAAAAAAAAATCAAAGATATTTAATTGATCAAGAATTAAAAATGTGAATAAGAGACAATGATATTGAAATTTTAAACCACTTCAAATGTCTTCCATTATTCTGTATATACATGATAAATATATAAGTTTTAAATTTGAATATAATTATTTTAAAATTTCATCCCAAATTTAAATACTAATTTTACTTTAAATCCACTTGGCAGTGAATTGATGCATTTTAGCAAATAACAAAATAGCAAGTATATTAGGTATGATTATTATCAATTACTTTTCAAAAAAATATAAATAGCTTTAATTGATTAAAATCTACGATAGTAGAACTTGATATAACCTAGAAATTATTTTTTCGGTAAATTGAATTTGGTATTATTTATGAGTGTAGATCAACGAAATTTGAAACATACCTGCAACGGGCAAAAACTTGAATTCGTTGATTTTTTAGATTGTCTATCTTTTTATTCATTTTGTCCATTGAATAATAAATAAAATTGGAAATAAAATAATAGTCAAAACCAAAATGCTATTTTAAAACCTCTAGCTTAACGCTCATAAACACTACTAGTTCAGACGGTTATGTATTAATATCAACGCTTTTTATTTTCCGCGGAAGATTTTAAAGTTAGCGCTCATCCAATCACCGTAGCTGTTTGCTCGAGCACGAATGTAAATTTAGAGTAGATCACGTGATACTATATGCTAGAGCGAAAATAAACATTAGAAATTACTCTGCAAATTGATCAAGCTTTCGTAGATTTGTATGGTTATTTAACTTTTTATATGTTACTATTGTTTATCTAGTAACAATGAGACAAAAAGTGCTTAAAAATAATTAATTTTTTATAAATGAACAGGGGGCGCATCAGTATTTTAAAAGGATCATTTATTACGTATGAACATGAACAACAAGAAGTAATCACCCTAAGGGACCTCATACAATTCTTTGTATGAAGAGTAATTATAAAAGTTATGATATAAACAAAACAAATATTTATTCATATTGATAAGTTTCATGTATTTTAGTGCAATATAACTTAAATTAAATTCTTAAGAAAGGAATTCATCTGTGTGCAATGGCTAGCAAAGGTTTTAATAACAGGTTTATAACTGGTATAGACTATCTTATGCATCAGCAGCGTCATGGGGAAAGTATTGGGTCGATGCAATTGCTTAATAGGCGATTAGAATTCAGCAAAGATCTCTATCGTAAGGATTTATTTTCTCACTATGGATGCGTAAATGCTATTGAATTCTCAAATGATGGCGAATGGATGGTTTCCGGTGGTGACGATAAAAGAGTACTGCTTTGGAGTATGAATGAAACAATATCCCAAGCAAATGCTTACGAACCAAAAATAATGTCAGCTGAGCATAGCAGCAATATATTTTGCCTTGCATTTAATAAATCTCAAACCCAACTATTATCTTCTGGTAATGATGAGCAAGTCATTTTGCATGACGTCAATACCACTGAAAGTCTAGATGTGTTTCTTCATGATGAAGCTGTGTATGGGATATCATCAGATCCCTTAGAGGATAATTTGTTTGCCACTGCTTGTGATGATGGCAGGATTCTTATTTGGGACATTAGGCAAAGTGCTAGAGATCCATTTACTCTTGCAGTTAATGCAACTGCATATCATGCAGTCATGCACAACCCAGCTGAACCTCGTTTTTTAGCTACAGCAAATGCAAGAGAAGGTGTTTGCTTATGGGACATTAGAGTACCAAAAAAAGTTTTGTTTAAGTATGGGACATCTTTATTAAGTCCCAGTGCAATGAGTGTTCGCTTCAATTCTACTGGAACACAAATAATAGCTTTGAGAAGAAGACTTCCACCTGTTCTCTATGATGTTACTTCTATTCAACCTGTTGCAGAATTCGATCATCCAGAATATTATAATTCTTGTACCATGAAAAGTTGTTGCTTTGCTGGTGATAAAGATCAGTATGTGTTGTCTGGGTCGGATGATTTTAAGTTATATATATGGAAAATTCCAGAGAAAAAATCTAAAAGACTCTTTGTAAATAAACCCCGATTTGTTCTTCGTGGCCATCGCTCTATTGTGAATCAGGTACGTTATAATAATACCTATGGAGTTATTGCATCATCTGGTGTAGAGAAAATTATTAAATTATGGAGCACATTTCCATTTGCTTGTTCTGAAGAATACAGTGAATATGTTGGTAAAGAAAGTGGATTAAGAAAAGTATATACTCATGCAGAATATATTAATTTGGTTCTGCATAGTGGTCAATTCATGTCGCATGATTACAGTCATCGATCCACAAGGGAAGATCCTCGAATGATGGCATTCTTCGATTCACTCATTCAACGGGATATAGAAGGCTGGACATCAGATTCTGAAACTGAAGAATCATCTAAACAAAATACAACATATGAAGTTCAGTCTTCTGAATCAGATTCATCAAGTCTATCATCATCTACATCGGATGATGAAGTACAGAATATTACCTACCTTAGTAAGTGGACTCCATCACAGTTACAGGAAAAACCACGAATCCCAAATAATATTAATATCAACAATGTTGTTGCTACTAGCCGTTTGTTTGCCAATAGCCAAGCCCTCAGTAGCTGTTTGTTCTCTAATGGAGAAACTACTAATCGGAGATTATTTACAAATGCGGAAGAATCTCCTAACCGTTTATTTACTACGAGTGAGGCTGTGGTAAATCGATTTTTTGGAGGGAACAGTATTAGAATTCCTGTTAGTACAATTTCAAGTAATGGTGATAGTAGTGATCATCCTGATCAAGATAGAATATCACAATTGATTGCTCAGAAAAGACGCGTACAAAAACTGAAGACTGATAGAAAATCTATGAAAAAAAGTAATAAGCTAGTGAAGAAACGTTATAAACTTATAAAGCAACATTTAGATAAAACAGCAGAAAGCAATGATGGGGTTGGCTTTATTCCTGTTAATCCAGAATCTTCTGTTACAAATGCAGATTCTTCTAAAGATAAGAGGAAATTGCTGAGTAGAAAACGAATCAAATTGAGTAAAGACTCAAATTTAGATGCACGAAGTTCAGATTCAGATGAACATGGGGAACATAAAGATGCTGAACATAAGGATAATGAACTTAAAGATGATGGACTCATTCAAAACCTTTGTAATGGTATTGAAAAAGACAAAAATGGAGAGAGTACTTCAGAAACTTTGAATGTTTCTAATACAAAGAAGTCTTTTTCTAATCCAGGTAATTTGCTTCAAAATCCTGGGAATGGTATCAAATTGGATATTTCACCCATTACAACTTTCCCAACTGAAAATAGGTCTTCAGGGTCAAGTAATAATTTCTTTACTAATTCTGTAACTTCAAAAAAAGAACCTTCTAATACTAATGAAAACTCTTCCACAGAAAATGAGGACTTTTCTAACAAAATTCCTTCTGATACTTTAGAATTAAGTAACTCAGCAGAGGCAAGTGTAAATAGTACTGAAAACATTGATAATTCATCTGTATGTTTTCCTAATCCAAAGCTGAAGGGTAGAAATTATCGGAAGCGAAGTGCTGAAGATTGAAATCTGCAATCTGATTAATTATTCAATGTGATTCCAATTAATTTTGCTATGTTTCTTTATTTATGGAATCAAATAAGACCTTAGTTATAATCCCTCTTTTTGATCAATGTTTAAAACATTTTCAAATAAAAAATTATTGAGTTTTTGATAATAAAAATGCTAAGCAATCCTATTATTTTGAGTAGCTTAATAGTATCCTACAAGTTAAACTTTACATTAAAATTGCAATCAATAGATTGAATATTAATTGTGAGTAAACTAATATTCCTCTATTCTACTATTGAATAGAAAAAAATATTCTTTCATTGCTTTATTTTTTGTTAAAAATTGAAACTTTCATTCTTTTAAAACTTTAACCATTGAATCTAATATAAAGAATAAATATTTTTAAAATCTATTGTATTATGAAGTTTCTTTTGGATTTTATTTGATTTTGTGCTTACAAATCATTTCTAATTTTAACTTGTTTTAAAATATAGATGTGGTTGAGTTATTTTGTATTGTATTTAACTTTAAAAATAATCTTGTAATATAAATCTATTGTAGACATTGGTGTTAGATCTTTATATTTGTTATTTGATATTTATGGCTAACTCCATATTTTGACAATTAAAATATGTTTCAAAACATGTGTTGAAAGGTAACTTATATAGTAAAATATCATTCCAATAAGTTCAACTTCTTTTGGAATTTTGTTTACTTGTACATGCATTTATGTTTTATTTTAGATATAAACTGTATATTTAGGTTCATAAGGTATTAAAGTTATTGGTATTGATTTGTTTACATTATTAACAACCATTTAAAAAAAAATATTTATACAAAAGTTATTCCTAGTAATTATTTATTATGTGATTCTGTTACCATGTGTTAATACTTATTAAAGAATATTAGTTGCTGGGGAACTTAACAGGCTGCTTATAATGACAATTGTAGATTGAATAATGACAATAAGATACCAGAATTATTAGCTTTGAGATAATTTTGGTTTCTCATTGTCATGCTATTTATTGGAAGATATTGCAGTGTGTAAATGGTAAATTTTTTTTATCCTTATTTAAATTATTTCAATTTTTATATTGAAATAGTGATAATTGTTTTCCTGTTTAAGGCATTGCAATTAAATGTTTTTATTTAAATATTAAAGAATTATTATAATTATTCAATTTTATTGTAGTATTTTCATATATATTTAGTTGATAAAATTTAAAGTTTTGTTTCTTAAGGAACTAAATATCAAGTAGTTTTATCGAATTGAATATTATTGTTCTTGCTTATTTAAAAGTATTCCTTTGTTTATGTTGTTGGATTATCTTAAAGAAAATTTAACATTTTTTTATAATTTTCTAATCAAGTGTCTGTAATGTTAATACACTTACTTTATATTTCTCCTTTGTAAAAGTTTTGTCTTGTATTTGCAAAGCTCTTTTAGATTTTTATGCAATAATTCCAGTGCCAATTTTTTTCTTCAAATCAAAACATTTTATTATAAATAATTGCCTTGCTTCATATATGTTTGCTTGAAAATAAATATTCTGTACAGTGCTGCTTGGCTAGGGATCAGTTACCATGCAATCATCCTAAATCAATGACATGAATTACAATTCTTCAATTAATTTCAATAAACTAAGAAAATATTCAAATAATTAAAAAAAGAAATGCAAATTAAATAATACTTGATATATTTTGATATTTAATAATGCATAAAATAATCACAAACACACAAAATTTAAATTAATTATATGGATTCAAAAAAATTTATATTTATTTGTAAACTTACATGTGTGCTTCATTTGTTGTCTGATGAAATTCAAAATAATAGTTGTTTTCATGCCAGGTATGGTCTAATGTGTCTATAGCAAATATTGTAGTTATATGATCCTGCTCTTAAGCTCACCTATGCTCTACATATCATTCTAGTAAATTATATAGTAACACCTGAAAAAATGTTCAAGCAAGAAAAAAATTGTCTATAATTAATGATATGTATAAAACAACAATTCAATCAAATGAGTAAAAGAAATCATTTATGGAAACTTTCACTGCAAAAAAAGAACATTAAGTTATTCTTAAAAAAGAATATTAAGTAAATGTCAGGCTTGTTTATATCTTTATTATTTTATGATCTATTAAGTTATCAAAATAAGTCAAACATTTTATACACTTCTAGGGAGAAAAGAAACTAGTAAATCTACCATTTTAATTCAGAATTATTATTACCATAAATATGCATTTAAACTGGTGAAATATTTATTCTACAATTTTTATGGTCTTGCATTTTAAAAGAAAACATTATTTTATACAACACACATATATGTTATATCACAGATGATTTAAAGTTGTTACTCAAATATAGTAAAAAAAAAAAAACAGTAAAGTTTATTTATTTAAATTGATTGTGCATTTTGATCCATTATGTGTTCTTTTAAAGATTACACTGCCCTTATTACTTATTATTAAGCAAACTACCAAGTGAATAGTTTTATTCCTTCATAAAGCTCTTTTCAAGAGGTACATTTTTTAAGAAAATATGTAAACATGTTAATTACAGTACAATGGAATATTGATCTACATAAATTTTGTTAGTTCCTGAAACACTTGTGTGATTGAAAATTATGAACTAAAGGCCTCTTAATTTTGGGAAATGAAGGAAAACAAAGTGAACTTGTTGCTTGATCAATACTTGTATTGGTATGCTCTTTTTTTGCATTTTACTACCAGAGATACATAAAGGCATTTGAATATTTGAGACATAGATGGTGAAGCAAGATCAGTTTTTTTTTTTTTTTTATTTTTTTTTATTTTTTTTTTTTTTTATCACTTGCTTTACAATACTATTTATGGCAATAGAGTCCAATTAGTTGTTGCTTTTCAAAATGCTGCTTGTATTTAGAAATACCTTTTATTAAAACCTTTGTCTACATATTAAAGTTTGCATATGTCTATGGACCATATCGACATGCAACCTGGATGAAGATAGTATTCATGCAATTTATTTAATGTGTTCAGGATATTAAATTTCATTATTATACTGCTCCCGTAAGTGTTATTGTTAATGTAATTTTTGCTTTTAAATACTGTCATTTTACAAACCATTTCACTGAAAGGATTTTTTTTTTTGTGCTGGTTTCAACTGTAAGGAATTACAAAATTTGATGGATACCTTGATATACACAGTGATTATTTCAAAATACAGTAGATATTTTTATATATTTATAATGAGATATAATAAAATATCTTTAAAATTATATAATACGTGTTGATCTAAAATGCTGGTAATTGTGTCAAAAAAAGTTTTCTGTTGAATTTAGTAAAGTTACATTTAATATCAAATCATTGGAGTAAATATATTACTAGTTCTTATCCACATATATAAATTAAGTATTTCATATCAATGTCTAGTTTTCTATGCTTTACTGTAATTCTTAATGACAGTAAGAAAAAAAAAAATTAGATTATATGAATTTTAGAGAAAAATTCATTTAAGAATTACGGAGCGTAGAATTCCTTATAATTGGAATTCTTTTATTATGTTTAAATTATAAATTTAATGAAATTTCTCTTAAATTTTAGGAAATATGTATCTGATTTCACTGTAATGAGATTCAACAATCTAATTCTGCTTGATTTATTTATCAAAGTAATTTATGTAACTTTAATTAAAATGTTTGTAATGGGATTATTGTTTTAGTTGAAAACTTTTTCTCAAACCTTTCCTTTTTTAACTATGATAAACAAAAACTTACCAGTAAATTTGAATAAAAGCAGGAAATTAAATTGTATTTATTTCTGAGTGAGAAAGATCTATCCAAATTCAATTTCTAATTGTAAAAATAATGAAAGTTCTCAGTTATTTTTTTGTTTTTCCTATAAAAAGTAAGAAAAGGCCATAGTCTCTTAATTTCTTCAAAAGTAAAAAATTCCAATTAAAATTGTTTTGACAAAAAATAAAATTTTGATAAAAAAATTTTTTTAAAAATCCTTGATATTATGTATAATTTAAAAATCTGATTTCCGGTCCCATCAACAGTATCAGCTTTTGAATTTAAGAGGTCTCCAATGCTCTTGTGGAACCCTTGTGGCTTCTTCCCTGTAGCTACTATCTCCCATTGGTTAGCAAACAATTTAATGATTATTCATATAGTTCTTATTGGGGTATTTGATACAAAGATTTTAAGAAAATATAAAATATGAAGCAGTTTTTATATATTTTAATTAACTATGTTTGAAATAAAATTGCAGTTTTGAAAAAGCAATATATAGTTTTCTTTATTTGATGAAATTTTTTGATTAAAAGGATATTTCTAAAATAATCGAAGTAAACGAGACTTGTCTCTGAAAAGCTGAAATGAGCTTGTAAAGTAACTCAACTATACAGGGATACCGATAATAAGACAAGATTAAATCTTTATTGAATAAAAATTTCCATTGATTGAAATTTTTTTCTGCAAAATGTTATTTCTTTTTACAAGCAGAAAAATACCCAGCTTGAAAAGTTGCTTTCAGAGTAAATAACTAAAATCAGTTATGAGGCTGTAAATGTCATCTTATTCTTTTGAGTGGATTGTCAAGATCAATAGTTAACGTGCACATATCGGTAATGCTGCGTCCAAAAATATTTTTCTCCAAACTCAAGGACATGAAAATTTCGATTGTCTAATTAAAAGAACAATGAAATTTTCGAGAACTGAAATTTTTATCATTCTACATTAAACTAACATTTTTCCCCCAGCTTCAATAAAAATTCTGATATTATCGATGCAAATTTTGCCCTGTAGTGCATTAGAAGTATAAATGATTTAATGCACTAATGAATCATGCTTAAATATCGATGTTTATACAAATAAACATACATTTGAAGACAATGCAAGATGTAACAATCGTCTCGTATTTCATTGTATAACATTATGCAGTAATTAATCAAATCATCATTCAAACAGCTTATATAAATTGACCTGAAAAAGGGAGTTTAAATGTTTCTTTCAATATAAACTTTGAGTAATGTATGAACTAAGAATTCTACTTTAAATGTTATCCCTAAAACCATATTCTTCGTTAAATGGTTTTTATTCATTATGGATTTGCTAAGGACTGCAAAAGTGAGCATAAAACTTATTATATTCTTCCGGCTGAGTTTCACGAAACACTCTTTACTTGTTATATTGTGGTTGGGTGAGTACTGCACAATCTGTAAAAATTTAATTGTTACACAACACCATTTTGAAACTATTCAAACACAAAAATAATTATTCAATTATGTATAAACTGTTTAATTACATCAAATGTAACAAAATATATTTGATAATCCCAAATGCGCTGAAATATTGAAATTGCACATGTATAATTAAAGTTTACTCTTATAAATTATTTAAAGAATCTAAACATTTTCAGCCTTGAAGGAAAGTCAGCGAAATTATAATTGTTTTCATTACTTGAAAAGTGAAAATGTAGCTTTAAAACTATTCAAAGTTAATCTGTGTTGAATGGTACTGTCATTTATAAAAAACAAAACATTAGAGGCATTTGCTTTGTTATTTTCTTTTCCGTACGACGAACTAAATTTTGTAAGTAATCCATTTGTATTAAAAATTTCACCACTCATAGTGCTTAGATATTTGTACTTTACAAATAAATATCTTCAGGCTCTATTGCTTATTGATAAATACATATGGGAGTGGGTTTACTTTCCTATATTTCATATAAAAATTATGAAAAACAATACAAGATATAAGCTACAAATAATTATAAAAAAGTAATGTTTTAAAAAAAATGTTAATATAATTTGAAATTTTTAGTCATTTTTAAGAAATTGCTATGTAAATGAACATTACTTAGCAAATAATTCAGTGTCATGGGCTTCTTATTGCTTTTTTTCAGTCACCTTCACTAAATGTTCTGAGTACATTTCCATTTTGGATATACATTTAAACATTTTGAGTAATTCCTTCACATGATTCCATAAATTTGAAGATTTGTTGAAAAACGCTTTTTTAAAGTTTATATTGAAGTCTGCAATCACTTTCGATTGTTGTGCGAGAAAATTTAATAATTTCGTTCTTATGGTAAATTGGTTAGAAAAATTACTTAAGTGAATAGAGAGAATATAAGTGAATGAATTAGTTAATAACTGCAATATCATGCATATGCTACTGTTTTCAAGATATTTCTTTGTCATTGTATATTTGTTGCACCAGCATACTTTCTTGTTCCTAGACCAAAGTAGGGCTTTACCAGTTAAGTGGAAGCAACCGGGTCTTTGTAATCTAAAGGCAAGCAGACCCACCAATAATTGGCTTGCACCGCCCGGAGGTCACTTAGAGGGCATTTCGACCACTATCTATTTAACGTGTATCAGCCGTCTTTAGAGAACACGACAGATCTTCAGTTAAGCTGGGTTTTGAAATCATTACTATTTGATAAGAGAATGACGCCCTGGCCACAGCAACCCTGCCATTGCTTAGTAGACGACTGATGGCCATTGTAAGGCATTTTAAAGTCACCGCTTAAGTTACCTTCAAATAAAGCTTTTTTCATAGATAACGGACCGTATTTACCAATTGTAAGGGAGGAAACCTGGAAAATTCTCAAGCAATCACTCCGACAGACGTGCATGCAGAAGGCATATATGCAACATATGCCTTCCGTTGAAGAACGGGGACCTCTTCATCCCCGGTTCTTCAACAGTTACTGAGGTCGAACCCATATGGCCTTAGGATCCGAACAGTTTTGTCCTACCATAAACCAAGATGAGCCCAAGATATTTCTTTCTGTATTTTCTACTATAATAGATAATAAAAGAGAAGATGATTTAAAATAAATGAAATTTCCGGCAGTCCCTACTTCTGTACCGACTGGAGCAAAAGCTTTCTTTAACTTCTCATAGTACTACAATGCTCATTTTACAGCGACAGAGGGTAGTAACATATTTTGAGAACGATTTCGGGGCCGTTTAATTAATGTTCAAAATGTAAAGACTATTTTTTAAATGTTCCTTCTGATAGCCTTTTTTCTGGACTATAAATCTGTATCGTGAATTCCATGATAGAAGAACTTTTCGTAAAATTTCCTCGAGTATTGTTTTCCATTCCTCTTCCACTACTTTCCAGAGTCCATCTGTCGTGGTGGGTTTGAGTTAAGAAAGAGCTCCTTTTAACTGACCCAATGCACAATAGTCCATAGGTGAAACATCAGGGGATTTCGCAGGAATATGTTGAAAAGGTATACATGCAATTATTGTATTAGTCTTCATTTCTTCAAGGAATGCAGTGGTAATTTTCGAAATATGACATGTAACTTTGTCTTGATGAAGTTTTTCTCTTTGAAAATCATTGGGATAAAGAAGTGGAATTTCTTCTGTAAATATTAGATGCATACCCTTCTCTTGATATGAGTTGATTTTTACATGTTTTTCCAGTCTTCTTAATTTTAATTTTCCATTGTAGGAGAAACTTGGGACTATCATAAACCCCTTACAAAACTTTTTTTACACTGACGGAACCAAGTTTTTACATTTTTTCTCCTCGTTTTCTATAGTAATTAGACCTTTTTTTGTTGCAGTCATTTAGATAAACTCATGCTTCATCAAGGATCATAGTGTAGTTCCATTTATTTTCTTCTAAATGGATTTAATACAGGATTCTACAAAATGTTTTGCGTTGAGCCACAGGTCTCGATAAAAGCTGGTGAATATTATGTTTCTTAACTTTTTTGAATTGTAAATCTTGGTTTATTATTTTATTTATTGTTGTATCTAAAGTCTTTGCTATTGATTTCAGTGTTGGCGGATTTTCTCTTGTTATCAGTGATTTCACTTTTGAAACAGTACGTAAGTTTCTAGGATATTCGTTTGGAGCCTTCTTTCCATGTAGAAATAACGATTGACGGTTTTTACCTGTCCAATCAATTAATGTTGCTTATTTTGCATTTAGGAATTTTAATATCATGCATTTCACAACGTTTTTGAATTCTGGAATAAGAATATTTCTCTTCGGAAAGCACAAAAACATATCCTTCAATCCACAACTTGTTTACATGCGACATTTTGAAAGAAGGATAAATTTAAAAGTAGCAGAAGGTATTTCTCATTTCAAATAATAAGCTGTTGCGAAAAAATTTTTATTCTAAAACATTTACTTTTTTTAAAAATTTTTTATAGAAATTGTTCTAAAAATGTGTTAATACCCTCAGTATTTCATTCGCTTGTATTTCAAAGACCAATATATCAGTTAAGGTTTACTGATTCATTAACTTATAAAGTAAATAAAGGATCGAATATAATTTAATTCTAATGTTTTATGCACATTAAATTGTAATAAAACTTTTAAACTTTCTGAATAATAACATCGAGTTTCGACAGTTATTTAACTGTTATTTTCTACACACATTTTGAATTATTATTCACAGTTGAAGGAATTAATTTTAGAAACTTAGAATTCGTTGAGCAACATTGTTCTTGAATTTAAGTTATTAAATTATCTCCAATGTATGAAAGAATAGATCTAATTTTACTTAACTATCTAAGGAAAATAAATATAAATGCCAAATTTTTGTTAATATTTCTCTCTATTAATTATAATTTATTTTTACAAGAGAGTAGCAAATATAAATTTTAAAAATATTCATATATATTGGTAGGATTTTCAGAAAGTGCTGTGTCGTGTGGATAAAATACATAGTTACACTTCTATTGTCATATCAAAGTAAAACAACCTATCTTGCAATATAAAATTCTTCTCTTAATTAAAACGAAAAGATTTATTGATAAATCGCTTTAACATTTCAAAATCTATTCATATTTTAAAAACAAGTTTGTTAATTCATATGTACCTCAGCATTTTCCGGAGTAAATGAAAATGTTACGGTTTCCTGCATCGGAAAAATATTCTCCGATTTTTTTTTTTTTTTTAATTCTATGAATAGATTTTAAGTAAAATATTTATTTTTCAGACAAAATAAAAATAAAAGCTTCTTTGTGTGCTTTTCTTGCCAAAATTAAATAAAAAATTTTATGTTATTCTTTTACAGGATTTCTTAATCAGAAAATACATTTGGTGATTTAATTAATTTATTTAATAAATATTTGAAAATGTCCTAAAAATATTAATGAGGGGATTCATTTTAATTAAAACCAATGTCAATTTTGCATCAGATAATTCTAAACAATGCTTAATAATAAAGTTAGAATTTAGTGATATATGCCTTGTATTTGGATATTAAATTTAAATTAAAAATTTTTTTGTTAAATATTTCGCTATATCTGATCCAACATGATATAAAAGAATTTAAAAAATGAGAGAGAGAGAGAGAGAGAGAGTGTTTTACTTATATGTGTAGATTAAACACAACAGTAAATACAAAAAAAATTTAAAAAAAAAATCATTAACAATTTTTATTTATTTATTTATTTTTATTTTATTTTAGAAAGCAATCTTTGGCAGAAAGTTGATGATGAATAGTAATATATTTTTGCCATTTAAAAAGAAAACGCTGTATAACTTAATATTTTCAATTGAATAATATTCATTAATTTGTATTACTTTTTAAATGAATGTATATATTTATATTTTAAAAAAATCATGTTCTTACATTGTAATTTGTAAAAGTTGACTACAAGAGAAACAAATATAAGGACTTTGAAATGAAAGAAAATTCTAAATATTTATTTCATTTTTTAGTTTCAAAACTTGGTTGTTATTAGATAGTGGGGAAAATTAAATGCTATTTCTATGTTGTTACAATTATTACAGAAATATAGTCGTAAACTTTCGACTACACGTTAAGAAACCCACTAATTAAAGAATCAGACTAATTGAAAATAAAAATTCTTGCATAATTATATGAAAAAACTAATAGAAAAATGGATTTATGTTTTTGCAATCGATCTCAG
This sequence comes from Latrodectus geometricus, assembly GCA_026290005.1. Classification (NCBI taxonomy): domain Eukaryota; kingdom Metazoa; phylum Arthropoda; class Arachnida; order Araneae; family Theridiidae; genus Latrodectus; species Latrodectus geometricus. The sequence continues at coordinate 180,916 of JAPDSC010009200.1, read as the reverse complement.
AATAACGTGTTATAAAAGCTTCTAAATTAAAGTCAAAGAAGTTTTGAATTTTATATTGGGAAATTTAAAATAGCTCTAATTCTATACATACAATCTAAATTTTAAAATTTATAACTTTTCTAAATTTTATAAATAATGAGTTAGAAATTTGCTTCTTTGTGTGTGTGTGATTTTTTAGTTTCGTGAAAAATAAGATCTTTTTAATTCACTGTACAGTCTTATTCAATGAAACATTTTCACGTTAACACCACTGTGAGCGAAAAATATATGTGTAAGATTTATGTAAATATTTTAGCAAAAGATATACTTTTTATATACATACTGTTATGAAAAATATTTTTCATGAGTAAGCCTTAATTAACTTACTTAATATAAACGAAATTTGTAGTGGTGTCATCTATTGGCAAAATATAAAAACAAAATGCAAGTCAATAAAATTCATCACTTTTATTCATGAAATTCATTATTATGATCGTACATAGAAACTTTAACATTAAATTAAAATAATTAGAAATGAGATGATAAAACTTCACTCAGAGTAATCACAATTTAAATTTACTTTAATCCCTCTCTTGAGTAATAAGTATTTACTTCAAAACTTGAGAACTAAACTTATTTGTTCTCAACAAGTTATAGACATTCATGAGTTAAATTTGCGAGTAAACAGAAACTTAAATGATTATCAAATCAGAAAGTTATTTTATTTCTTATAAGTTCATACATTATTGTGTAAATTCAGTAAACGAAATAAATAATAATATGTGTCTAAAGTTATAGATTATATAAAAATATGCTACTAGGTTTCGATTGGATGTAATTTTAATGATTAAAAATGTTAAAATTTTTCTTCATAATAAAAAGGAATCTTCTAATTTAAAATTAATTCTTCATAAAAATTAAAAAGAAATTTTTTTTTATGTTTCTTTGGCTAACAATAAATAGGTTTCTGTATATTTTGATTAAAATTAGAGAATACTTATTTTATGGAAGAAATTTAATGTGGTCGTTTTTCAGTAAAAAGAATTTTTACAATTACAAGAATACATAAAGGGAACAAATTTTGATTAAAAATTTTGAATTAAAATTTTGAACGGTTTTCACGGATTCACTTTGCAACATTTGAGGATAGTAACTACTTCCGATCAAAGGGTGCTAGAATTTCGATCCTAAACAGGATAAATTCTCATAATGTATATATTTCTGACTTAATTTTAAGAGCTTGTTAATTTAATTAGCAAAAAGTTTTCATTCATGAAAATGAAATTTACAATTTATTTGAAATTTATAAACTGTTAAAATTGTAATTGTTCTGGCTTTTAAAATATAAAGACTGATAATAAGTACTAGCATTAGAACTTTTAAATTTTATTCATTTTTTAAAACAGTAACCATATTTAAGTTATTTTATATTATTTAATTGAATTCCTCTTTTATTCCTAAATAGAAATATAGAGGAATTCCACTGATTAATTGAAAAGTAATCTGTAAGTAAACATTCTGTAAAAATATCTTTATTTGTTCAACATTCAATTACTTTAGTATGCGTTATGTATATTGAACAATTTAAGGCTGACCTCCGATATAATGCGAATGGAAATAAAAACACATCGGACTTATTAATGGCATTTTATCAAAAGTATTTGTTTAAGGATGTTTTCTTTTTCATTTTGCTTCAACCGCACGAATGAAAAAAAATATTAACAATAACTAGATGTATATCATTGGAAATTATGTTGAAATATTAAGAAAAAATTTGGCTTATGAATTTATAACTTGCATTTTAAAATATTAGTTGGTTTTATTAAAATGTTTGTATGTTTTTAGATAAAGGAGAAAGTACTGAGTTCTTTTTCTTTTTCAGAGTAGTTTTTTTTTTCAGGATAAGTTAATTTTCTTTTGTTTTGTGCTGCCATCTATTGTTGAACTTTGGATTTATTTGGATTAACAATGGAAACTTTTCCATCAAGAATTTATTGTAAAAATTTTAGGATTGAATGATTAGCATTTTAAAAGTATTAATACGATTTTTCTTAATAATGTAATGCAGAAAATGATTTACTTTTGTATAGTATTCAATATATTTTAAAAAAATATTAACTATGTTTTTCCATAAAATTTTACCTAAAAATATTATAAATAGAACAATATGGTGCTGCCATCTACGTTAAAATAAATTAGACTCAATTATGCGATTTATCTATTTCGTATCAAGTAATTGTAACGTACAATCTTGTATATGGTGATTGCATTATTAATTGTTTAGTTGAAAACTATTATAAAAAAATGAAAATCTATTAGAAAATAATAAGACTACATTTTCCCCATAATGATTGAATTTACTTAACCACAACAATTACATACTTTATCAGGAGAAAAGTATAAAAAATAATTAATTTTCGAACCAAAAATTTCTGAAAATGCATGATTAACAAAAAATTTATTCATTTATTGATAATAATTAAGATTTGTTTTGAATGGATCTTCTGAACTGCGTTGCGTCTGGGAAATTTAATAAAATCACAATTTTTTTCATATCACATTTAAAAAATACCCATTATAATTAAAGCTAAAATCATAGATTTATATTGAAGCGTTTATACTAATTATTAAGTTATTTAGAGTAAATTCAATGATGTAATATTATTTCAAAATTTTTTGCTCCATTGAATAGTGATATTTTTATGGCAATCTTAATTTTAATAATTTAAGTTAGTTTTTACATCAGAATATTTGATTTGAGGGTTTAATAAACGTCAGCAACGTAACATAGAATTTAATCTGGATTAAATATATTTTTAAACTTTTAACTATCTTGCTTGAGATAGTCTTGGGCACATTATTGGTATTCCAAAATGTCACGGTCAAGAATTACTAGGGGTAATTTTTTTAATGCATCGTATTGTTATACCCGATTTGAGAGATTCCTAGATTACTGAAATTTCCAAAGGATCGAGATTTATGTTCTCAAATCATCAAAGTAACTTGATACTTAAAGGCTTCAGTAAAGACAATTCAATTTTACAAATTGTTGTAACGTGATTTTCTTAAGTACACATTTCAAATCAAAGACGAGGTTAATCTCTCCTTTCCAAAAAAGTTATTGTTCATTTTGAGAAATGACTAGGAAGAACATTTCTACCATAGTTCATCAATGAGAGCACCTCATTATTACTATAGTTCTATTTAGTACAATGATCAAAAAATATGTATGCAATTATAAATTATATGCAAGCATTAATAAAAAGGATGTGATCACATTTCTTATAAAATTATACTTTTTTCGATATACTTAACTGATACCAATAAGATGCTTGTTAGACATTTTCACGATCGAGATTATACAATTGATTCTAAAATTATATTTTAGATTAAGCATCAGCAAGCTATGGCACGGGTGCCAGATTCGGTATGTGGTATAATTCTCTCTATTCTGTTACACCTTTTAATGTCTTTGATGACTCTAAGTATAAAGATCCCTTTGATGATGCATACTTAAGATATTATAGATAAATATCCTTCACAGTGATGCACAATTAATGTTTAATAAAACTGTATTTTTGATCTTTATCCCCTTTTCCTTGCATCGCTGTATAAGTTGTATTGTTTCCAAAACTTCCTACTAAGCAACATATTGAGTCCTATAGGGTCCGTTAATTTGGCGTACCACAGATGCAAAGCTCCTGATTACCATTTTAGAACATTTTTGTGAGTAACCTCGTTTTCATTCATAACACTTTAAAGTAAATCATTATAGCAACAAAAACAGTTTTTATAATAAAAATTAAAAAAGTTTGAATTTAATTTACTTAAATTTTAGAAAGTAGGTATTACTTCCAATTTACAACCTAACACAATTAGTCTTGCTAATTAATAAATAATTAAGAAATGAAAACATTTTAGAGATACGTTCGCATTTAAAATCGTGTTTCCCAATTATAATCATCCAGGATTGTATAATTTTTAAGGAATAAATGTATTAATTTTCTATTTTTGAATCTTTTCAGTCTTGATACAGGTGTTTCTATAAAATGGAAAAAATAAAGATTTTAAACCATTTAAACAAATTATAGTGTAAATCTGATAAAAGCATTAAGAGAATCCAAATAACGAAAAAAGAAGGAAATGATTGTTATTAAACAATCCACCTTCTTTACTAATTATACAAACTATATTATTTAATCAATCATTAAAACTAAGCCGATAATTACCAAATTAATTAAGCAAAGACATTTCATAATTTATTTTTAATGATGATTTTTTAAATTTGATGGAATAGTAGTAATATTATTGTAATTGATAGAGAATAGTAAAAATAAGATGCTCTCATTTTAATATCTACTTATTTTTCCGGGAAAATTTTTCATGGATAATGTGCCGAATTCACTTGTTGCAAGGGAGAAAACCCAAAAAACTCCCAATGGTATATTTCGACAGACCATGCAGCAGACAGAAACACAAAATCCATTTCCTTTTATCTAACAGTGGCTAGAATCGAAAGCAGGTCTTTTCTTGCTGACGAGCGATATATTATCAGTAGGCCATAACGGGATCTGGTCATATTTTTGGAAAAGTAATAACAAAATACCTATCAATATGTAAACATAAGTCCTGGCGCAAACGAGTTCATCATTTCTCGGACACGATAGAGGACTACTAGCTTTCCACGAGTTATCTTACGAGTGCTCTACCAGCTTGTCAAGAAATGACGTCACGTGAAACCAAATTGAGACATTAATAATTTTAATTTCTTGGTCCACAATCAAGCAATACGTGTTTATTTATTTCGAGTTCACGGTGAAAACGATATTTTAAGCTTTTTATAGCTATTGCAGAATTTACTAAATATTTTTAAAACAATTCGTTTTAATGCTGTTGTTGTTATGTGCCAGCCAGGCAATATGGGGTGCGCTGCTCTACTTTTCCAACTGAACCATATTTGGTGTGGAGTCCGACTTCTTCAGTACACACATGCCATAGGTACCTTTTTATAGTGTAGGCAACCATTCACACACAAAGAAAGGACAAAGACAAGAAAAAGAGAGAGGAAGTACATCCATGCCCGAGCCAGGATTCGAACCCAGGTCCCACAAATCTGTAGTCAGGTACGCTAACCATTAGACACGTTGGGCGGCAATGCATTTTAATAGATTAATATATTAATATATATATTTATAATTTTGTTTATATCTATCACAGAATTCATTACTGAATATTTCAGAAGAAAATTCATTTTAATAGCCTAATATATATTTTATAATTTTTTTTTATCATTTTATACTGTATATGTTTAGTTGGTTTTTCAATATATATTCTTTCAATAAGTAATAAAAGCTAAAAGGATCCAAGAAATAATAATTATTTTAATTAAAACTTGTGTAACATTTTTAAATGGCTTAATTCATAAAAATTTTGGAAAAAACGTCTAATAACATTTCACAATATTTTTATAAAAATTTCATTTCAACTAAATATTTCTAATTAGAATTAATTGAAGTTGTTTTAGAACTAGATAATTTTTATTTAATACATTTATCTAATGTAATGCAATTTAATTAAAAAAATACATAAATTTAATCTAAATCTTTTTATTGAGAACAAGGCAAGAATTTCAACTTTATAATTACTTTTGTATTATATATGATAAGTCGTTTAAGAACATAAATTTCAGATTAGTAAACAGTAAGCTTTTGTATATTATTATGAAATATGAATTAATAAGACGGAAAATGAAATGTAATGTTTGGTTTTTAAATTTAGTGCAAATACAATCATTTCACTGGTTTTGTTAAGTAATAGAAGTGATCTGAAACAATATGGAATTATGTTTTTTTCATTGAACACTATTGGTTTTATTTTCATTTTAATATCTACCACTACCATTATTTAAGAACTATACAAATGATACATTATAAATTCATTTTACATACATAGCATGTGTGTAACGTTGAATTAAGTCTCGAAAATCTCATGGCTAAGTTATTTTTTAAATATGTATCAAAACTTAAATCGCATAGGGAAAGATATTGTAAATACACTTTCATTGGTCAATACTTATAATGATGTCATTATACGTGATTATGTTGTGAATAGACGTACAAGTAAAAACAAACATCCACAAGCAACCGAGTAAATTCGTTTGGTGTATAATTAAAAATTTTTCCTTATTGAATTTAATCAATTGGTGAACAATTTTATTAATACAGGGATAATAAAGATTGAAGATGAATATAATCATTAAATTCTATTGCTTTTTGTGCATGTTTTAATAATTAATAAATAAAACTTTAATTACAGTTTTACCTTTTACTACAGATGCATCAGTAATATATCAGAAATATGTTTGGGAGCAAATATTCCAAAAACTTATTTTAATATTCCAAAAATGAAATAAAATTCTCAAAGCTATGAATAACATTTAAGTTCCTTACTAAATTCTATTTTCATTAATTTATAAAAGGGAAATATTAAAATCAGTTACACTGAAGGCCTTAGCCAATTCAATTCAAGTAGCGCAATTTTGCTTCGAATTCTTTAAAGTCGTTATATTACCTCTGAATTGAAATATATAATGTTGGATGAAAATATAACTGGTCACATGACTAGATTTTTATTATTTGTGAAAGATATATATACATTAAAGAAGCTGTTTAGAAGAAATTAAAATGGCTGAAAATATTCATTGATTCTCAATATTTGTAAATCGACGACTTTTTCTTTAGAACACTGGAAAATTTTAAATAAAACTGTAGCTGTTTTAAATTAATGAAGCAATTTTATAAAAAATTTTTATAATAGTTAATCTTTATAGCATAATGATGTAAAATATACAACTTTGGTTCAAAAATTAGAAATTGATTTTAAAAGTTAAAAAAAAAAATTAGTATCGTAATCTAAATCATCAGCGATTTTATTTTCTTTTTATACGAATACTTCCGGACAATTTCAAATTGAAATGATTAGTATTACTATATTTGACATTCTAAATTATATATTGTTATGTTTATTTAGAGATTATATTTTCGAGGATTTCAAGTGGAAATATCTCTTGTATCTGTTTTTTCCAGGATGAATTTTTTTTTTTTTAAATGAAGAATGAAGAAGGTATGTGAGACTTGAGGGCAATGATTACCATTGAACTAAATATAAAATATTATTTCTAGAAATATTTTAGAACTAATCAACATATACATATTTTATCTTTCATATATATTACGAAGCCAAAATTTATGAATAAATGATCTGAAAAGAAATTGGCAAGTACTTAAGTGCTTAAAAGCAAAGATCCAAGGTTCAATCCCCGGGTTGGTACAGTTGCCTCAGTCTTTTTATCCCTTTAGTGTGTCGATAAAACTGCGTACTAACTATACTTAGGAGCTAAAGGTTTCGAGTTAAGCTGACCCCCTAACCGGTACATATGCTTCACACCCCAGGGTCCTCGGCCAAAAAAACGATATGGGCGCTGTAGTCCTTGGCCCCATGGAGCTGTCGAGCCATTGTGAGTTTGAGACTTAAGTATTTATGATTTTTTAATTTTTGTTAATTACATGGAATTATTAGCTGTTGCTTCAAACACTTTTCATATGTTTCAGAGAAGCTAAAACAGAACTGGGATCTAATGATCTAACATATAATTTAGACATAATCAGAAAACGTTAAATTTCAGTACTAAATTATTTTTTTCGACACTTTTACGAAAATATTTGCATTTTATAAATAAGAGAACTGTTTCATATCAATGAAATATTTTTCGTGAAAACAAGATGCACATTTTATTATGGATATTATAATTAATGAAATATATGTATTTTAAATTCTATATTCCTGTTATGTATCAGAATACGTGGTTATTGAAATATACTTTGACCAAAACACTAGGAAATTTGGTTCAGTTGCCTTATGCTTTCCACTTGATGATCTCTTAAAAATTTCTTGGAATTCCGTGACAAAAAAAGTTATTTAACAACCGTCCTATGTACAAGCTGTTGCCCATAAAAATTCTGCCTAATATTTTTAATTCCTTTTTTATTCTGGAGCAAGAGAGGTAATAACCAGTTACCCAGTTTCACACCTCTGGACTTGTTAACAGGTCAGCCCCTAGTTCACGTTTCGAATATTATTTCGTGACTATGACGAAGAGGTTTCAACACCTAATGTTTATCCTGATGGGAAGTAACAGGGTCCTTAAGGTTCTTGCCCTAGTTCACCGGTGGTAGGCTTTCAGCACCTTTTAAAAGTATAATTAAAGCCCAACTTTGGAATGCGAGGGCTTCCATTTGTTTTTATTCATGGGAACTTTCCTCGAACTTCTTTGGGAGCCTCTTCACCTCGGAAGAAGTCGTAAAAATATAAACTGCCCACTAATCCTTGCAGTTTGGAGTCAACTGCTGCGGGTATGTTGCAACCAACTGGAAATTTTCTCTAAACAATAAAATCCTGTGGATCCTGGCATAAATAATTTCAGTCTACTTTCTTATAATTTCAGAAAACTACTTGAAGATAGGCTATATGTTAGTTTATTAATCCTCATTATAAACGTAATGAGAATCCATGATACATTTAAGTTATTAGCTTAAGTGTTGAGTAAAGACGCGCGAAATATGAAAGGGAATAAAACAGTGAGATTGTTTTTTAGGCAACATACCTTTTACTTTGAATTTACAACTTTCTGCAAATGTAGTCAAGAGAGTTTTGATATTTATTGGTAAAAAAAGAAAACTGGATTGTTTATCATTTCATGTTATCTTGAATGATATGATATACAGAATTATATATAATTTTGAGATATAACTTTAAATAATTAATCTAAGGAAAATCATTGAAAAAATAAATGAAAAAAATTATTGCCTCATTTCTTTTCAAGTTATTTTTAATTAGAAGTGAAGAGGTCAAATTAATTAGCTAATTAAATGTATTCCAGAAAACAAGAGAAAATTGTTGAATTAAAATACTAAATTTTTGAACAACAAAAGAGCCTGCATTGGGAAAATATATTTAATCTCTATTATTTAAAAACACCAAAGCATGGGGGGAAAATAACTCAGACTTTTAAAAAATAAAGTATACTAAATAGATGAGTTCTACAAAGAAATCAAAAAAAATTTTTAACATAAAATTTAAAGGATGGTATAAAAGTTAAAAAAAAAAAAAGGAAAATTTAGTTTAGATTAAAATTTGATTTTGTACAATTAGTCATAAAATTTTTGGTAAAAAAAATTTAAGTCTTTTTTATAATTTGATAGTTAATTTGTAAAAAATAATCTAAAAGTTTTTTAATATTTGAAGAGGCCATATAGCTTTTACTTCAGCTCTTAAGTCTTTTCATGAAAATTGTAATTATGAAACAAGAAACTAGAGGTATATACAAGAGAAATAATAATTTCCCATTATAAGACCAACTTTTCTGTAGCTATCTTCTCAACAATCCATCACAAATCTAATTAACTCATAGAGGTTCTCAAAGAGAGGGTCGCGATCCAATCACGGATAAGAATTCAGAAGATAGCGACACTTTAACTATGAAAGATTTTGTTAGACAATTGAATATTGTTTCACATAAAAATGCATTGAATTGCTTACTAAAATTAGTAGATGGTGAAAACAAATCGAGGGATACTTCTTGAAGGATAAAAAAAATATGCAAGAAAGAGATATATTAAGAAAATATCTTATGGTTCGTGACAGCAGGACGACTTAATGGAAAATTACACGATTTGTGTAACATTAATAGGAATTTTAGCTGCATAAAAAAACACATTTCTGTGATTTTTGTTATATTAACATTTTTATTATATAAAGATTTGTAAATGTTTTCCTTTTAATTATTTTTATACATATAGGAAAAATGTTTTCCTTATGAACATCTGGAATACAAGGCTTAAGATATAAGTTTCTTAAAAATGTTTCAAAAATAAATGAAGGGTATGTGTTTCATATTATAGACAATTTATATTTCCTATCGAGTTTAATCCAATGTGATGTCCCCCCTCCTTTTTTTCACAGAAAATTCTAAGAATTTAATTTCAAATTTAAAAAGGTTAATTTTAAATATTACTTTTAGTAATAATTTAACTTCAAACAAACGAAATTGCACGTAAAAATAAATAAAAATCTGCATATACACACTAAGTGATTTTTATTATCTTTGCCTTATGAATTTATTTTTCTTTGCTAATAGAAACTACAAAATTCAATAAGAAAATTCTTAGATAGAAAGAAATTTATCCTTTATCCATTTCTAATTTCCGTTGAAATTTTTTAAATAAGCACACCAGAGGGAATCTATTTCTTTATTCTTCTTCGAGTGTAGGCATTCTCAAAGTTAGAATATTCTTACCTTAGCTTTTTTTAACCTTATTGATTTAAAAAAAAATTAGAGACAAACAAAATAAATAAATAAATATATATATATATATATATTCTGTTTCATCAAACTAACTCTGTTGAGTGGTAAATAAACAGCAAATGGTGAACATTATTTTCATATATATATATATTAAAATTTAAATATTAGTTAAGTATTTTCATCTCGTACCTGGTCACAGGAGAAAGATTCTTTAAGGATGCAAATCTTGGGATATTCTTGTATTTATTTTCTTATTCTTTTCTTGAAAAAACGGATCAAAATTTGTGTTTAGAGGTAAAGTGTCTCCATAAATAAATAGTTATATAATCTATATTAAACTATTCTCTATAATTGATCAATAGCTACATTTCTAAAAATTTTATTCTAATTTCTAAACTTTTAGTTTGATTTTTAAATTTTATCCTAAAAATACTTTATAACTCAAACGTATAGTTATATACATTTAAATTATAATAATATTTTTACGTATCGTTGATTTCATTTTAATTGTTTTAATAAAAGGAATACATTAGTGCGAAAAAACAAATGTTAAGAAGGAATTTAATGACACATTAACGTAGAAAGCTAAAAAGTTATTCATCTGATGCAATAATTAATGTTCATTTTCAGGGTATCGGTAGAAAAGAAAACATTTTAACTTTACAGAACTGTAATTTTAATCAGCTATTAAATACAAACAAAAACAGCACAATAAAAAATGCCAATATGAATTTCGTTAGTATACAGCAGTTATTTTTCTAAATTGTTACCAGAAATCAGAAAATATTGAAGCAATGGAGCGCTCTAAATGCTCGCACCAGGAGATCCAACGCAGAAATTAGAGAGTGCCCCCTGGTAATCAGCAGAGGAGTTGGGTGAGATATATATCTTGATGGATTATTGGAGTCTCTATCCGGATGCTTCTCTGGGGCGTGGAGTTGACGATGTCAAATGATTTCACTCATTATCCGAAACTGCAAACAAATCTGTGTAAAGTCAGGAAGTCATCAGGCCACGCGCTCCCTGAGTGGACAAATGAGAGTTCGGCCATTTAGAGAATGTTCTCTCGCGGTAGCGGACTCATAATTTGAACAAATGACGTCAAGTGACGTAGCGTCGGCGATAAATCGATGTCCATTAATCATTAGTGATCGGTAACGGAGTAGAATCGATAATATATGACTCTTCAGAACATGTCTCTTTTCAATCAATAAATTATCAATCCACCTTTAAATATAGAATAATCAATCATATCTGAGTTTCTTTAAATTATTTGCAATATAATCTGATGCAAATTAGATATTTTTAATTAGAAAAATGTAGTAACTATAAATAACTACTGTCCGTTGAAAGCAACATATATTACATTATTTCACTGGCAACACTAATATCAAATAGAAGAAAATATGTTCAAAATTCTAATAAAAGAACTGGTTGAAATATAATCTTTTTCGAAATCTATATTATTTTAACTATTTTTTCCTCATTCTATTTTAAGTGAAATATGCAACACAGTTTAATTGAATTAGATAATTTTAAAGTTATTTTAAAATCATTTTAATAAAACTTTTAAAGCCATAATTTGTAAGAAACAAGAATAGTAATAATGATAACTTAGAATTAGAACGTTCGAATGTTAAAAATATCAATATGTTGTTTTCAGAAAAGATTCTTAATGGAAGTTTGATGAAGTGTAACAGGAAAACAGAAGTTTTGAAAAGAATATTTAAAAAAAAAAATCTTAGCAAATGTACGCTATCTTAAATTACAAATCATTTCTTCGAAATAGCAAACAATAAAATGCAGTAAAAGAGAGCAGCAATTCGATGAAACCAAATTATTTAACACTTGAAAGATGATTCAAGAGATTAAGGGGAAAAAAAAAAAAAAAAAAAAAAATCCTCAATTTTTTTTTTCAATTTGTATATTTTATTTTGATTATTATTTAGAATAGTGTGAATTGAATTGGATTCTGTAATATAAGCTTAATGATATATTAAAATCTAGAAGATAACTTTCCTAGTTATTAATAAAGCATATTTGAAGATTTGAAAATCAAGTTTTTATATTTAATGTAAGATAAAAGTAATATGGGAAAAAAACAGTGCATTTTTATTTAAAATTAAATTTTAATATTATAATAAAAACATGAATTTTATAGTGCTTGCATAAGTTTAATAATAATGAATAGCACCATTTTGCAAATCATTTTTATTTAAAAACTCTTTTATGCGATAAATTTATTTCAAAGATTTTTTTTAATCCTGTCTAGTACTAAATAACGTCGTTAAATAAAGTTTTAGAATCTCTGATGTAAAAAATCATAACTGATTGTTGTTTTTTCAATATGAAAGATATAATTTAAGAATTCAAATTTTACATACAATACACAAAGTTTATGCATACGTTTTTTTTTTCATTAACTTTGCACTCATATATTTTTCAGAACAACGATAATTTTTATTCTTATTCAATAAATGCAAGAATGTATAAGATGGGGTGAGTAGTGTTCATAAAATTTTTACGACTGGTTCACTTATAAAATCAATATTTTGATAAATTTGTTTTTGAGAAACATACTTACAATGACACACTTATATATATATACATTGCAAGAAAAGTGTAGCTAATTTGATACTGATCATTTTGCTATTAATATTTTTTCATAGATAATTAACAACTTATCTCAGAATTCTGATATTTTAAACAACCATTTCGATCAAACTGTGTGATTATCATCAAGAAATAATATTGTTGTTATGCTTCGAGAAACAGTTACGTTTGTTTTTAAAAGTCTTACAAGATATTGGCTATTTTAGAATTAATCAAATTCTTAATGATAATTTTCAATTAATCAATTAATTTAGGTATAATATGATTAATTAAGAAATTCTGTGATAATTTCGTATTTTCTTTAATTATTCAGTAAATTACATCTGATTTTGAAATTTGTAAGGCTTGGCAAACAATCTTAAAAGTGTTCAGTGTGTTCAGAAATAACTGAATATGATGGAATGAACAAAAGTTCATGCATAAAATGACTTGATCTGTCACCGTGGAAATCTTATCACCTATAACTTTGACACAGAATTTTTTCCATTATATCAAAGATGAATTTAGAGAAATATATCAAAATCTGTTGAAAAAAAAAAAAGAAGTTAAAATAGTCAACTACAAGAATTTCAATTGAATCAAATAAGCTAAGGCTACGAATTTTATGATTTCTCAAAATAGTAAGGTATTTTGAGTTCAAAATTTATATTAGTTTCTCCTAACTCGATAATTTCTGAAATTATGGAATAAAAAACTCATGTTAAACAGCAATTCAGATATTTATGATTAGATCGAAGGAGTTTTTTTTAATTAGTTTTCATTACATTCTTCAATTTTAATATTTTAAATTCGATTTATAATAACTAAAATAATGGTTCGCTACTTTAATAAGCACTATGAAAATAGTTTCATGGATGAAAAGGATTTTCGTTTATTACTCTAATCAGTTTTCTTAAGATTAAATAGTTTTAATTTGTAAATTATTCTGTTCGATATCAACTGCATTTCTGGCTTCTGTAGTATTCTTTAATAAAAATACAATTCAAGGTATAAACAGTAGGTGTCCGAAATTTTTTATAGAACAAATTAAAATTTCTCAGGCATTGACTAAAACACCTATACTCTTATTAAGAAAAGACTTATATCCTAATCTGTATTTCATTTCTAACAATCATACCTAAGAAATATGAATAAAAATATTCTAGGCGTTTGCTGAAAATTTCCTTCTTGAATTGCTTGTTGTAAATATTGGGTTGTTCGGAAAAGCCTTTCCTTTTTTCCTCAACCTGAATCAGGTTTTTCAAGAAAAAACCAACCATTTTAAGGGTATAAAATCATGCTACGACCAGAAACATTGTAAAAGGTACTGGATTAGAAATGACAATATACAACTCAATAAAATATTTATTCCCTTTATGTTTTTCATTTACATATAAAACGAAATAACTTTCCAAACAACCCAATATTTAAAGCTTCTTTAATGTAAAAACTGCAATCAGCTTAAAGCTGCCCAAACATATAAAATGAACATTAGATATAAATAAAATAATTCACGTAATTTTTTTTTTTTTTTTTTTACTTTGCATCTTAGTAAATATTTTCTGCTGAGGATAGTGATACGTTATATTTGTTATTTTACTGGATAATGTAATAATTCTGAATTTGTCTGTATGCTAGTTATTTATCAATATATCGCCGAATTTCGAATAAAATTTATTTCCTGAATAAAGATGTTTGATAAAACATTCTGAATTATAAATCCAATCCAGACTTACTTTATGTTAAATGTGTACATAGCTTGTCAAGTTCATCATTTTTGTGCCAAAGAGATGGTTATAATTAATGTTCCAACTTCATGTAACGTCATGATTTATCATATATTTGAAACTGTTGAATACGCTGTAATCTTGAGTTGCAAATTAACGTTTACTTACTCTTTAAAGTGAGAACACCAGAATTAGAAAACTTTTGTGATGTAAACAATCTTGTAAGTGTTTTCAGAATAAAATAATGCTGGCCTGCTCTGAAAATTATTTATTGAATCACTCACAAGTACAGAGGACAATATTATAATAGTTACAAAATTATACAATCGACAGGACTCAGTACTTCAGAATAAATTCGGAAACATATTTTAGTAGTTCACTTCATGGCAGTTGAAGTTCAACTATCCGTTTTTTGTTTTGGTTGTCCTTGGACGACAATGAAATACTTATTGCTATTTTAAGTCTGATAATAGATCTCAGTTACAGTTTCAAAAAAGTTTTAGTCTTCATTATTTTAAGTCAATAAAATATATTAATATTAATTAGAAACCATGATAAAAGTTGCTAGTTAAATATTGTCAAAAATAATTTTTTGGAAATATTCTATATTTTTTGATTTGATTCAAGTATTTCCCTTCAAAACAAAATCCTTCATTGACTTATAATACTCAATTTTACAAAATGTATTATAGCAAAAAAATAGCCTTAATATTTCTTTTAGATATACACTAACTCTATACATAATATTCAAAATAGTTTTGCTATTTTCTGGGAATATTGCAAAGAAAATACTTCGTAGTGCAGAGTTCATTTTAATAAACTTACTTTTACTATGAAATTAACTTATTAAGTGCCTACGCATGAATCTTGCATTAATCTTCTCAAGTAGGATAGAACTAAATCTGATATAGATATGTCAGTAACCTAATAACACTTCCGTTTAAAAAATCCAATGTGATAAATATAACTCTTTTCCTAATTTGTTACTTATCCATGTGATGAAACGGGTAAAAAGTATTTACTTCATTATAAACATTTTGGTAGCGAGTGATTATTGTATCTTTTTTTTCTTGATGGCCATGCATAACTGAAGAGAGCATTTGAGTAAACAGTCAATTTTGTATCGCACCAAATCAAGACGAGGAAGGATTTATTTCCATTTTATGCAAACGTAAATCCAGTAACACTTGATAGCGGCACTTTCTTTTGTGTGGAGTATCTCTTGTCGCATTGGTTTGTACACACACACTGATAGGTTTGTTTAAACCTTTCTTCGCGGTTTTCAACAGTCTTAACAAGACCGAAAGGTCTTTTCGCAGAAAACTAAATGGGATTTTTTTTCTCAAGACGATGATTGAAATTACGAAGTCAAGAAGCGAAGAAAAATACAACTTTGCACGAGATTTAAATCCTTGTGGGAAAAAAAAGAGTGAGATTGTGAATTTATTTAAAGAGGTGTAGAAAACTAAGCCATCAGCACGTCGTAATAATATAATCTTTGCATAAATTTAATCCAATGTTAGAATTTATGATTTTACCATTAAGTAAATTAGCTAATTTACTTTAAGTAAATTAGCTAATTAGCTTTCAAAGATTTCAGTGTTTGAGATGCATTAAAGCAGTCAAAAATAGCATTTTAAATTATCGTAATGTGAAGGAAAAACGAGATAATCGTTTTAAATACTCATGAATTACGTAAAATAATATTTTTTCCTAATTTATACTTTAATAAATTTATCAAACAATATTTGTATTGTGATCAATTCCATTACTTTTGTGATAATGTGCCGAAACTTTATTTAATATTAATCTTTTTTATCAAAACGAATATTACTTAATTCCTCCAGAATTTCACAGAATGACGGGATGATTTTAGTGAAGATAATAAAAAAGAAATTACTTTCGTCATCTGTGTTTTTTGACATTAAAATGGCTATGATAGCCTTAAGTGAATTTAATAAAGTAACACGCACAATAATTTCAATTTAATAGCCAAATAACAATTTATGAAGTTCAACATGGAAAAGGCCATGAAAATGTTAAAAAAAAGTTTTTGGAAATTATCTACAGAAAATATTAAAAAATAATAGTTGTTGTTCTAGCAATGGTAGTAATGAGAAAGCCAACGAATTACTGTAGTTAAATTTAATTTTTAGTTTATTAATGATGGAAAGATGACTAATCTACTCTTAATAAAAGTAACATAACTAAATTTCTTATCAATACTAAATAGAGGTTAATGCCAGTTGACCTGTATGAATTATACGTTTAAATTAACTCAACTTCTCTCTGTCGCCTTCTGGACAAAACAATATTTATTTAAATTAACATAATGGTTCACTTCTCAATGTAATTTTCATTGAAATCAGGTGGAAAGTGTTAAAAATATATCGTACTTTTCTTCATGCAGTTGGCTTTTCTGGATACAAAATATACAGGGATGTAATTGCGCACGAAATTTCATGATCTACAAAGTTTTGACTGCATTTTTAATCTGTTTCTTCGTTTTTAAAAATATAATACTTCTTTTTTTATATATATTTTGAAATTAGAACTCTGAGATTTAGACATTTTTAAGAATGTTATGAACTTTCGGATCTATGACATTTTTTATTTTATCAGAACTGGAAACTTTTAAAACTTAGTGTTTATCTTTTATAATCTTTATTTCTACATAACTGTAATTATAATGTGATCGAAGAGACTTGCTTTAATTTTTTCTATTCACTACCTGTTCTCAATTTTTATCCATTAATTATCTATCATTTTTAAGTATTATATTATTCTTATTAATATTATTTATATTTTATAACTATATCTTGTAGTTTCCTTTGAAAAATTTTCTTTTTTCCTAATATTTAAAATTTTTTTTATTTTTCATTAGTTCGAAGGTTTTAGAAATAATTCATTTACATACTGCTTATTCTTTATACATACATACATACATACATACATACATACATACATACATACATACATACATACATACA
>JAPDSC010009200.1:120568-163165 GCA_026290005.1 Latrodectus geometricus | reverse complement strand
TATATATATATATATATATATATATATATATATAATATAAAGCAGTATATCCAATGTATAGAAAAAGCAAATACAATATCTATCAACAAATATTATAGGCAATCAAAACAACGCAAAAGTAGCTATTGTGAGAAATGCCTATGTAAATTAAGTAAGATGTAATTAGAAGACCAAGGTAAAACAAAGAAGAAACTATACACAATTTAATATCAATAAGACAAAATCAAGAAAAACAAAACAATGCAATATAATATAAATTATATTTATATTATATCAAACACATTCTAATTACATCTTACTTAATATATATATATATATATATATATATATATATATATATATATATATATAATATCGCTTATTGTTATTATGTTTATGGAAAATAAGTTATAGATATTTTAAATAAAAAATATGATATTGATAACGCTTTTTCACTTTGGCATAGATGAATTAATTGAAAAAAAAAATCAACGTTTTTTCAAAAATCAAAAATCAATCATTTTTTTTCAATAAGAAACAAAAATCTAATGTTCTGGGTCAAATTTATCAATAGGATAAAATTCATTAATATAGTTGCTATGATCATACATGTAACATCGTTATTATACTACCCATCGTGTGCAAGGTGAATATCACATGTAACAAAATTATTGATTTTGTTACCTGGACATGATTCACTTATACGATATATGTTTTCGAATATATTTATGCTATTCTTCATATTAATAACAGTTTAATAAGCGTATTTCTGATTAATTTGCTTTCGAAATTTTAACTAAAAAGTCATCGATACATAAAATATGTCTTCGCTTTTCTTAAAAAATATTTTGCAAACATGCAAAACACAAATAAGATCGTGGGATATTTTATGCTTCCCGCATTTTACATAATGCTACATGCACTAAGAACAATAACAAATTTCTCAATTGTAAAATAAATTTAATAATTCGTTTCAATTAGTTATACATTACGTAAAAATCATTTATAAACTATATGTGCAAGCTAATAAATGGAGCTATGAGAAAGCGATGAAAATAAAGGTTACAAAACCTCTTCAATCTCTATGTGAATATATTTAAACTTAGAAATCATTTGTTGTGGAAATCAGAAAGGGTTGAGTATACATTCATTGATTATGGATACTCAATCTATCTTAATCAAGAAGAACAGGGAGTGAATTAGAAATACTATAGAGATTTTTAGACACATGATCTACCGAATGATGATGAATTGCATGGGAAGCTTTGTTTATCAGGGAATCACATCTAAAATGAATATTTGTGAATAATGATTGCATCGTTAATATGGATACATACATATTACTTAGAAAAATTCACTTAGCTGATGGGTAAGATAACATATGTTTTAAAAAACATACACGTGCTTAACTCATTTTATGATAGAGTAACCAGATTTGATTTCTGGAGATGAAATAATTTGTTTTATTAGGGCCTAAAGGCAAACACACAATTTTGAGTTGCACAATGAAGCACTACATAGAAGCTGCCTTGACATTCTCACAAACAAAGTTCGCAATTTATCATGAAAAATTATTTCTTCTGACAATTTCATTTTTCAGGTCCAACTCTTTCTTTCCTCAAGTGTCCGTTGAACTTGGGTGATGATAGTAATCTTATAATCCATCTGTAACCGTTGTATGACCTCATTATATCCGATGACATATGAACAAGGGTGGAAAAAAGTTAAAAAGTTGCGACAATTCCACCCGAAGATTTGAAAAAAAAAAAAAAAAGCGGTACATTGTTAGTTTTCTGGAATGGCATACAAATCAGAATTCGCAACATTCCAGAAGTGAATAATTGCTCCATTTTCAGATACAGAGAATTCGAAATGCTGCAATAAATATCGTTTCTGCCTGACGTCGTTCTAAGACAAAGGAATCCGCATTGGAGTTAAGTTTTTGTGAATGAGACGATGGCAACATTCGATGATCTGCAAATATCTTATCGTTTGCGAAGATAAATGACTCACAGGAGATTTACAGTAGCTGGAATGGTCTTTCAAGGAGAAGTAATCCATTCTTTTAGTAAGTTTTAGCTTCTTAGGTTCCCCTTCCTCCCGTCAATGCCTTTTTTATGACAATGAAAAATATATCTGTTTGTCTTTTCCATAGTTCTTAAGATAAGAGAAATATGAGAGATGCTAGAGCAGTTTATTTCCCGCCATTTAGAAAAGAAATGGCGCAATTCAAAAAGGAGTAAAGAAATGAGTTATTGACTACAAATCGTAAGAATATGTAGGTACAAGTAATAATTTATCTGCCCGCGATACTTAATTTAATTATTATATTGCTTGAGATATATTTTAATAATACTTTTCAAATTTTACAATTCAAAAATTTAATTAAAAAAATAAAGAATTCTTCCATACATACACAACATTGAATTTTTTTTTGTTTTAATAATTATATCTAATTTTATTTCAATTTTTAATTATTACAATTAATTTTATCTAATTATTATTCCTACTAAGAAAATTTTTCATGTTACATATTGTTTAACCATTGAGTTGGTTAAGTATGAGAAGGTTAATACATACTACATTTTATCGATTAGTTTAAGTTTATATAAAAATGTAATTCAGAATTATTTTTAAAGTTTTAAGTCTCTAAAAAACGATACAAAGTTTTGAATAGTCTTTTCAATGCAGTTATATCAGGAAACATTCTCAAGGGATGAACATTATGCGTAACGAATTAGCTGTCAAAATAGCTTGAATGATAAATATCGCTCCGTGAAATAGAAATTCATACATCACAGTTTCTTAATTTCTTTGATTTCAGGAGCTATTTACTAATGAAGAATTCAGTGATATAAAAGGTTTCTTGCAAATGATCTACAAATTAAAACCCCATTTTCTTTCTTTCTTAGATCTTAATATTATTATTTTAAGTAATCAATCAATAGTATTCCTTTTTAAAATCTAAAACAGGGATGTTTAAAAAAGTATGGTATAACTAAGTATATTTTTATGACAGAAAATTAAGTGCTATTTGAAGAATGGAAAATCATATAGAGTTATGCAGTAATATTAGGATGCAGTAATTGTAAAAAATTCGCTCTGTTCGGAGAATTTAGTAAATATAACTATAATGTTAAAAATTGTTTAATACATTTTTTATTTGATTCATTTATTTTTATTCACAAGTTAGATGTTAAGCGGTATATGTCGTATGAAAAATTGACCCTGAAATAAATACCTCCTGTTATAACTCTAGCTTGATATTATACATAATATTTTATTTTCCGTCACACTATTTGACCAGTTTTTACTTAATTCTTTGCACAAGAGTTCATATAGCTTATTTCAGTATTATCTATGAAATGTTTATTTACTTCAATCACATGTGAAATATTTCAATATATCAAAATTTGCATTTCATTAACGAAATGGGTATTTTTGAAGTTTGGATTGTGTTCATTTCTATTCTTAGAGTAAAATCTTTCTCAAAATTCGGAGTGTATAAGAAAAAAAAAATTCTAATTTAAGAAAATGATTTTAATAATGGTTGGGATTGAACCCAGGTGTGAAGTTATTAATTTTTAGATTTGAAAGTCATTAATTTTTAGAAATACATTTAGTTTATTTTATGTCAAAGAAATACATTGCAAGAGATGCTATAACATTTTATAATTGCTTTCGTTTATTGAGCAATTTCTAAATTTAAAAGTTATTTTTAGGGAATTTCGAGATATTGCAAGTATTAATTGAAAAAACAAATTAGTAAAAATGCTGAATGCGATGAACCAATTTAATCACATGAAATTAATTCTCTGCAATTCATTACAAACAAAAATTCTAAATAAAAGTAAGTAAAGATGGGTAAATAATTATTTCCTGAATAAACACAATTCTAATTATGTTTTAAAGGAACGATTCTATTTAAGTCAAGAAAACTTTAATAAACTGGTTAAAATTTTGAATTATAATGATTTTCTACTTTATTCCAAATGGAAAAACATTCCATTAGATTCAGATTTTCAGTCGTCTATTTTATTTTATTAGTGAAAACATAAAGGTAACATTTATGTGCGGAAGTATTGCTATAAATATCCCAAATTTATGGAATTTGAACATCTATTTTTCAACATTATGAATATTAATATAGTAATTCATTTTTAGCTTATAAACACTATAGTCATATCCTTTATATATCAAAAAGTATTGATCTTTTTCTCCTTATCTTAATTTAATAGCTTCCTTTCTTCTTTTTTTTCGTATTGTTTTAAGCAAAATTACGAAATAGGCTCCAATTTAAAAATGATATTTATATTTAATTCACTTATCTATGATTTATAAATCATAGAGAGATGACAGTAATTAATAAAACGGTGCTCTTTTACATATCTTCTTAAGCTTACTCTCGACATACTTAATCTATTCTCCGACAGATGGCATCACTTGTATTATCCGATAGATGGCATACATGTACTCGTAACGATAAAATAGAAAGTATGGAGGTAAATTCAAAAACACAATTGTGAATTTAAGCACTTTGCTTAGCTTCAATTATAATTCTTTGCTAATCTTTTGTTTAGTGTTGATAAAGATTGCAGTCATATTCAAATGTTTAATTAAGGGATTGTTTAAAAATTAAGTCTAAGGAATGGAATTTCTTTTAACTTAAGTCCGACATTTAATTTATTTTACAGTTCTTGCATTTTAATGCAAAAGTCTGTATTTTCTATTATATCTTTATTTAATAGTTCAAAATATGCTTCACAATATAATAATAATTTTAGACTAGGAAAAAATGATTTGAATGTATTTTATATTTAAAGATATTTCACTTAATCAATATATATATATATATATATATATATATATATATATATTAGAACAATTTGAATACTTTTAAGCAATTTAACTTTATCTGAGAATACCTGAATGCTTAACCTATAACAGGTATTCATCTGATGTACTGTCTCATACCGATCTTCTTTATTTTAAATACTGCATCTGAAAAACTGTATATTTTTCTTTACAGTATAGTACTGGATGATACTACTTTATCTAAAATACATTCGTTTAATGTTTCTGGTTTAAGACTGGTGCTTTAGGACTTTTTATGAAGCAGGCTGCTAGCATTTTTACTTATTTGAAACCATATTTATAAATACAAAATTAATAAGGGAGCTGTATGGTATAAGAAAACTTAATTTGATTAAAAGAAATTAAAAAAAATTTTAAAAAGAGTTATTCTTTCTAAATGAAGTCAATTGAAAATTCGTATTCTTAATATATTCAAAAATAACGGCACAGTGATCTCATTTTTGAATTCATTAGCTTGGTTGATTATGGTGTCATTCTCATTATCGGAAGGTAGTGAATTCGAATCCCGACCTATCCGAAGACCCGTCGCATTCACTAATGGTGGCTGGGGCATATAAAATATGGAGGGGTTGCAATGTCCTCCATGTGAAACAATACCTCTGGGAGTGGCAGGTTAAATCAGGGGGTTTTTTTCCCCTTATATCCGCCTTTTACATTATGAGGACTATTCGAGGAACGTCGGCGCTATTATAAAAATTTCGATATAAAATTTCGATTTTCAAGCATAGCCTTTGTTATTCCATTCCGTGTAGCTGTTCTCATTCCAACACCAAAAATTGGGCTGACCCACAGATTTTATTCCTTAAACACAAGCTCTCGCTAATTTGTAGGGATTAATATATGAATTCTTAAAATAGAAAGTTCGTAAAATAGAAAAATAAATGTTAGAGCTTATAAAACTTATTTTTTTTTTTAATATAAAACTGTGCTCTTCCTACAAATAAAGTACTATAAGGAAAAAGGATTTAAAATGAATCACACACACACACACACACACACACACACACACACATACACACACATATGAGAAATACATGCAAATAAAATTCATAAAAATAATTATTAATTTTATTGCTGAAAAATCAGGCAAAATAATTACTTCTTGTGTTAAAACTAGATTTTCAAAAACATATTTTCCTGTTTTTTTCGATGTAAGAAACTATTCCTTGTTATTTTACGAACTAGTGGCAGGTCTCTAGCATAGCCCCAGAGACGCAATAATTTTAATAAACAAGGATTTTGAAAATCTATTTTTAGCAAGCTCATTTTCATAAAATTTTCGTTTGCATTTACTATTTGTCATTTGTTTTAATTTTTTTACTTTTCCTATAGGAATTGACAAACTTGGTAGATTTATTTATTGGCGAATTTTAAATCTTTTGATTTAAGTATAACTAAATAGATTGTAAATGCTTAAATCCCTGATTTTTTTTATGCAGTTCATGTGGAGTTCTTTTCACATAATCTAACTCAGGTCTTACAGTCCATGTATCAGAGAATAATCAATAAAATGAAGATCAAATATCGTAAGAAATTTTGGCAAGGCATGATCATGGCTTAAAATTGCCAAACAAAATTGATATTCAAAGTGCAATGCACTGTTCAATCTTTGTTTTGAATGATATTTCAGAAAAAAAGATATCGAAGTCATTTTGACATGCGGGCTTTATTAAAAGACTGCCACTGTAAATGAAGAAAACTAAGATGACTTAACTGAAGACTGGTTACTCATCCATGAACTTTGACAAAAAAATCCACATCTAAATGAAATTTCAATTTTTTTTTAATGAATCTTCAGATGCAATTTGTACGTGAGAAATATTGGATGATTGAATGATTAAAAACATTATAAACGAAAATGAAGAAGAATTTTACAAATATCAAAGTAAAACAAAATGGCATCATTCTGTAACTGTCTGCAAAACAAGGAGGTGAGTGGCAAACAAGATGGAGGTACTGTTTATTGAAGAAAACAACAGTTAATGTTTTTTTTTTATTTAAAATATTTGAAAATTATGCTTTTGAAACCGTAAACCGTAAGATTTAAAGTAAAATGAAATTAGTTTGCCTAAATTTTCATCTATTAAATTATAGTAAGAATTGTTTCTAAACATGAATTTTATTTTACATGTGTTTCTTATAAGCTGTTTTTGATTATATTCTGTTTTATGGGTGATTTTTTTATATCATACTTTAATTATACAGAAAAAAGGTATAATAAATAAAAAATTAGTTTCTTGAAACAATTTTTTTTATTTATTAAACAATTTTTTAATAGAATAAGATTTGTATTCCAAAGAATAATTTTTCTATTTTAAGAATTTTCGATTAAAGAACTTTTTTACAGGTTCCTACGAGCTCGTAAAAATGGCTGTATACTGTACCATAAAAGTTCCCCTTACTGTATATGTTACGGTTAAAGCCCGAAGTCGGCCATTTCCCGAATTGGCGAGTCAAATCACAAAACAGCCAATATCGCTTCACAATGACCGCGGCCGATGTCCGATCTTTCCTTGATTTCGGGGTTTGGCCAGTCAATATTCTTTTGGAGTGCTGTTGTTTGAGAACACTATGTTCTGTTTTCAGCTTGTAGAAAGCATTCTCGGTGTTCATGACAGCTGTGATGGCGTTTCGTGGATCACCGCGACCTCTGTCAACATATGGTATGCGAATGTGTACATTATGTCCAAATTTTGCTGGTGGAAATGTTTTTTCAGAATTTTTTAGTATCTTGATATCTGGAGCTTGTAATCTATCATTGGCAGCTGACCTATATTCGTGATTTTTTGTTTATTATGACACACAGTCTACAAGTAATTTTTCCTTTTTAGTGTGGTTCATTACTTATTCTACAAATTGCGTGCATAAGCTTTCAGAAGGATCCACATGATTGAGCTGAACTACACTCTTGTTGATATACTAGAATACAAAGAATATGTTCGAATTTTTATTGTTAGAGAACTGATCTGGACTTTCCGATGTTTCCGTTGCCACTGCAGCTGATTCATTTGCAGAAAAAATCACTGTATTTACAGCATCATCCATTTCTTATTCGAGATCTTCGTCTGTAGTAACTAAGTTATCGATTACCTCTATGTGCAGATTTTAAGTGCTCAATCCCCCTTTTGCTTTGCAGCTAAGCATAAGGTGACTGCTGAATTCCCTGATGAAAATAACGGTTTTTCATGAATTGAATACGTCTGAGACTCTCAATCCAATGTGTAGATTTATTTGTCTGCATCCATGCCGTAATCACATTCTGAACATCTTGGTTTGCATATTCTACTGATCCTTGGCTTTGGTAATGCCTCGGTTTTCCATGAACTAGTTTCAATTCAGACCACATGTTCTTGAGTTCATTAATAACTTGATTCGCAAATTCTCTGCTATTATTTGATTGAAGCATGCTAGGAGCAACTATGATGGTGAAGACATCCAGAAACTGGTAAGCAATCTCTTCTTTTGCTTTTCAGAGCTCTCAATAATATGAGCTTTGTTAAATGATCCTGGTAATTGAGCATAAACTTGAATTCGTTGTCTGGGTTACTTGTATGTCAATAAGATCTACTTGGCATCTTGAGTTGAATTATTTAAATATCAAAGGCTTAGAAACTAAACTTTTCCTAGGATTAGATAATTTGGTCTGTTTGCATAAACGGAGATACAATGTAATTATTCAACCTTGGTGACATTTTTCTACTTAGTTTGCAGCTCCTTCTCCATCCGCGTGCCACCTCCATGTCTAATTTTAAAGTGAGTATCATGTAGCAAGTCGAATAACTCTCCTGTGTGCATATAGTACAAAATAACGCTATTGTTTTCTGTTAATGGCACAATAAGTTTTTCTTTTCCGTCAACCTCAATACCATCATATTTTCTTAGTTCACGATACTCAATACTTTATTTTTTTTGTTTTGCTTTAGCCTTTTTAACGTCCTCTATGAAAGTACAGAACTTGTCTCTGTTTTTTCTTGCGGCAATATATTCAATTTACTTAAGAACACGGTTCTCATATCAAAAGTTGGTTTCGCATCGCATTTGCTTGTGCGTTCTCTCCGCCCATTATACCAGTTTCGTCAGGAGGAGATACGGGAAAAAACCTATAGAAAAACAATACGATACTTTCAAATCAAACGGTGATTCCTTTATAGGTTTAGCAGTTAATGTACTTGTATAAGTTTTAGTTGAAACTAAAGAATCTAACATAAATATAAGAAGCATCAACACTTTAAGTATCAAAACTTTTTCAGGTGTAAAGAAAGATTTCCACTATATATTACTTGAAATTAGATCATTAATTTTATAAAGTACTATAATGCTTACATTTAAGAAAAAAAATTAATAGATTTATAGATGTTCCCAAATGGGAACAGTGGTTCTTCCCATGAATATTTGAGGTAAATGTTTAAGAAACATCTGAGCATAAGATTCTTTGTTTGCATTTAGTTGATTTTTTATCAAGAAAAATTTCAAATCTTTTATATTTAAATGACTCTTTTTTTAAAATCGAAATTTTCAAATGATTAAAGTAAAATTGGATTTATGGGCGGTTAAACAGTACCTTGACACTGAGCACCATTAATGGCACTATTTAAATAATGATAACATAAATGAGATATAAATATGATGTCATAACATAAATGACATAAATAATGATAACATAAATGAATAATGAGCACCACTAATGGCACGTGATATGAGTTAGGAGAAATCACTCAATACATTGTAGTTGCTTGCTTGGAAAGCATATACAAATTCTTGAAAATGAGTTTGATCTAGAGTATACCAAAAATAACAAAGGAATATTGAAAGGGCTTACCAATCCGGGGAAAGCACACTAACCTGCAATCGAAACTATTGATTTGGCGGGCCCAAAAAGAATAACGTGTTGCCAGATTCATGATTCGATACATGGATGCCAGATACACTGAAAATATAACACACTGTCCTTGCTACCATGTACATGCCATCATCACACCGGAATCGACAGCTGCGTCCCCTACCCAACAGTCTTGTTTCAGCACATCAAACATTGCCCAGAGAGTTCCTGTTACTTCGGGAAGTGGCCGACCGTACTTTAGAAATATTAATTAAACAATACAACAAAAACTTTTTGCACTGTATTTCACTTTGATTTCCAAATATACCAACCAAGGAACCTAACATTAAATTTTGACTACAATCTTAAGTAGTTTATTTACAACTTCTTCAGAGAGGCCATTGAAATAGTATTGGATCTAATAAAGGATTCTATAGAATAATAATTGAATCAAATAAAGAATTCGGGACCACACCTATACGTAAAGCCTTCATAGTTTAAATGCATTCGATCCAGTGCTCATAAACATGTGCATGTCTTTTCTGAGATTGGAACTTAGACCATATCTCTGTCATCGATTTACCATATCAAAGGTAAATGGAGAACCATAAAAATTGAAGAAAGCTGACTTTCAGAATAACAAATTTAAATTTTGCTGTATGCGAATAGTTGCTGCCCTTGTACTTCAATCTTCATTTTAGAATTCATATTTTTTGGAATTAGTACTAGTTAAATTTTTCCGCTAGTAGAAATTCCTCTTCAAAATGTAACAAAGCCTTCTTTAAAAGATGTCTCTTTAGCACTTTTTTTCTTAGTAAATATCATACCTTCAGTATTTGAAATCGTAAGGTTCGTTTAAATTAAAACGTTTTTCATTAAAAAAAAAAAAAAAAAAAAAAAAAAAAAACATGGCACGTTTTTAATTAAAATTCGCCTGCATTCTGTTGAACAGTGGCATCTGCGTAAGCATTTTATGATGTTTTACTAAACGCGCTGATTCCTATTGACCTACACGAATTTCGTAAAATCATAATTACTACGAATTCTTAAAATAATTGATTTAGAAATATTTTATTATAGCTTTATTACAGTTCTTGAGAAGACAAATAATATATAATTAATATTATAATGTTTATTATGTATTATTTGTAATAATACTTTAAGAATATCAATTTTATGTCACCCAATTCTAGGAGAAATTTTTAAAATTTATGAATATATCGTTTTAATTTATTTTGATGAAAAATATATGTTTTTAAAATAAATTAAAAGATATTTTTAATGAAATTTAAATAAACTGAGTGAGTTTTTGAAAATTCTAATAAAAAGTAAGTATTCGTGTATTTTTGGTTAAGATGAATGAAAATATTTTAAAAAATAATTAATTAATTAGAATTATTTGGTATACATGAAATATTTTCTTTTCAAGGAAACAATAACGAGCGAATGTGCTTGAATAAAAACCAATACAATGTTTAAACATTACATACAATTTGTTTTCTAAAAAAAATAATGAATGAATAAAAAATAAATTAATTAATGAAAATAATAAAATAACTGTTCTTTCATTTATGAACTTCAAAATATTATAAAACTTATGCATAAATTACGGTTTTTACAAAATTTGTGTGAAAATAGAGCATTGCCGATTGAAACGTTAAACTCGATCATTGTGAAACATAGAGTGCTCTCCTTTCCTAATATTTATATTGCATTATGCAGCTTATTAATAATATCGGCCTCAGAAGCTCCTGCAGAAAAATAATTTTCAAAGATAAAATTGATTTTTATTGATATAAAAATATAATACATATTTTTATGTCAATAAAAATGAGAAAAAAAATTTAAATAAATTTGAAAAAAACTAGAATCCCGCACATTTTAACCTTCCAGTCATCTTTGTTATACTTTATGGAGTCCAGACTGGCACGAGATTAATAAGTTTCATGATTTTTTTAATTTTTCGTAAAAAAAGATCATGTATTGTAGTCAGATTGCTTATGAAAAGGAAGCATTACTATATTCGGTCAAACTGTAACCTTTTCTTCATTTGATGGATTCTTTGATAAAGTTCTAAATTAGTAATTACAAAAGTTAGGAATACTTTTGTAATTACTAACTCTCCCTACTAATAAATACTTGATCACCCATGAAAATGAGAATATCTGCAATCCTGATCTTCGTCACGCCTTTCTGTACTTAAATATCGTCTTGGAAACAGCATTAGTTGCATATAAGAGCTATCTGACTTCGAAGAAGACGGATTGTCAGATATCATAGCGATGGCCCATTATTAAGGAATATTGCTAATAATTCAGAAGTTAAAGGGGAGTGGTGATTGCTTTGAATGAGCTTCGATTCGGCAGACCCACAAAACTAAGAGATAGGGGTTAACAAACGCTGTCAAAAGAAATTCGGTAAAAGAGCACCAAACTAATGACCCACATACTCCAGGAATTCCAACATGCATTCAGGACTGTTGTTTCAGTAAATATCATCTGCAAGAAAGCACATTTGCATGATTTTCATAATTGTGTTATCGACCATAAACCTTTGCTTACGAAATCCAACAGAGCTGCTCAATTGATGTGGTTCGAGGAACATCGAAATTGATTCGTAGGGAAATGGAAACAGGTTCGCTGGAGGGATCAATCCAAATTCAAGCTGTACCAGTGGGATGGTAGAGTCTGAGTTTAGCTTATGTTTGAAGAACACCTTCTGGTAGAATGAATTGTGCCTACAGTGAAGTTTGGTGGAAGTGGAATTATTGTCTGCGGATGTTTCTCGTGCTATGAATTGGAACACTTGATTACAATTCATGGTAAGCTCAACGCCGACTCCTACTTCACAATTCTAGACAACTATATTCTTCCTACGTTGTGGTATTTTTATGGGTGGGATCACTGTTACTTCTTCAATGGCAATGCCATTTGTCCTATTATGAAGCCTATTGTGGATGGGTATAGTAAAAATGAGGCGAATCCCACAGAAAGCCCACAATCCAGACTTGAATCCTATAGGTTGAGTTGAATCGCAGATTTAAGGGGTGCAGCAACCATCCAAAATCTTTGAAAGAACTTACATGTCTTCTTCCAGACGAATGGAAGAAAATACAGAAGTCTTTCATCCAAAAAATTGGCGAAAGCATCCCCCGGAGAGTTACGACTGTAGTTTACACAATTAGGGGCTCTACCCATTATTGAATAGGAATAAATTGTCACATGTTTATTTCTTTATCCACAATTGTTTATTTCTTTTATCACATGTGTCCAAATATTTATTAGCAGATAGTGCATTTATATAATATCATTTTCAATTCAGTCATTTGGAAGATACTAAATTTACATAAATTGAGGGTTTTCCATTTCTCAAGGATTAGCTTAAAAACACAAGTCTCAGGCAAGAAAGACTCTCATAAAAGATCCATGCACATTAGTTTTTCAGAAAATTTTCTTATATACAATGAATTTCATTCACAAGTTGCAACTGAAAAAGTCAGAAATCTTACAAGCATCGATGTTAATAATAAGCTGAAAGTAACCACCTATTATTTTGTTTATAATTATTTTCTTAGAGGATAGTGCACTTTTTTAGGTTTTCCATACTATATATAGACTTATATGTATTTTGCATATTTATTTCGCATTCGAAGTATCCTGTTGGTTATTGGTAATTTCAAATGACATAATTTGATATAATTTTAAGTCACTCTTCCCTGAAGAGTTAATTGCAAAAACTGAAACATCCATATTTCCATACTAAACTGAAGGAGGGATTAAGATTACCTCAATGAATTTTAAGTATAAAAATTTTTAGTTAACCAACCAACCTCTATCGCTATTTTTAATTAATTTTATTTTAACAGCAACTTCATCGCTTTGTTATGAAGAAACTTTTTCAATTCTTCATGAGCGAAACGACCCCTTGGATTTTAAATGAAATTTAAAAGCTATATTTATTCACCATATTAATCAATAAATATGGCATTTCTATCAAAGGTCTACTAATTTTGAGACTCTTTAAGTATTATAAATTAAAAAAAACATTTTATTGTGAAATGGATTTGGGTAATGGAGCTCCTTATTCTTCCTCAGATCTGCTCGTCGCGAGGATTGAGATACAAAAATCTCTGGGTTAGGATACTTAGCTAAAGACAACAAATCTAGGAAGTGATTTACGAAATCTCTTCCAGACAGCACTCAAGTATCCCTTCATTTGCATCGATAGGACTTGCGCCCATCGATATTAATTTCGAGACAACTTGGAACATCGCGTCTGAGAACAAATAAAGGAAATTGAATGATACTCATTTCAACGAAAATCGTTTTTGCAGACTTTCTCGATTGCGAAATGGTGTGGCTGGATTCAGAAAAGAAGATTTTTCGGAAATGTTATAAACTCTATCTACTTAATATCCCAATTGAGTTTTAGGTTATTAATTCATTTAAGCTATTCAAATGATTCGAATGAAAGATAAAAATAATCGTCATAAGAATACTGACATGCATTAATAAACGCATATTTGTACAATTAATAATTACCAATCAATTAATGCTATAATTGAAATTTTTTCCACAGCCGGTATTAAAATAAAATAAAATATATTTCGCAATTACTACGATTGACAAAGTTCAACTATAATTTTGTTTTCATTTCTAAATTAGGCAACGATACTCATTAATTGAAATTATTAATAGATGCAATTTTGAATAAATTAATTGAAATTAAAACTAACATTCAAATTAATTTTAATTTAAAAGACTGATTACCAAAGCAAAAAAATTAAAATATCTTTCTAATGAAAGAATTAAATTTTTTATATTTCAGCAAGGTTTTGAAGCAAGTGACGAAGTCGACACATGAGCTGGCAGACTTATTTGTATACTACAACAGAATAAGAGTATTCGGCCATTGAATATTTAGTATACGTAAGCCATATCAGTATGCTGATGGTACATTCAGTAGGAAGACAAAATCTCCAACAATCAGACTTCATTCTCAGGCGAGTTGCTAAGTAAAGGCCACTCTCTCAAATACTGTTCATGAATTGTAAAACACACGATTTTGGTGTTGAGTCACAATGTGCTGGAAAATATAGCTGGGAAAATTAAAATGTTTGATATTTTTGCATTGACAAAAACCGTTCTTCAAAAAATTTACTTTCTTTTCATAAATTACATATATATATATCCAAACTTTTTTCCCTTGTTATTACTGTAAATACATCTTTTTATCATTATTATTTTTGACGGCATTTTTTATAAGATGGAATAATAGTTTTTTGTTTGATCGGAAATAGAAAAGCAAGTAGCCAATTCATTTGGTCAAATGAAACCAATTAGTTCATTTGATTTAATTTTTTGTTATAATTTTTATTGATTAAAACTCAAATTTATTTAATAATTCTTTTTTGAACGTAAATTTAACTTTATAAGTATTTTGGATTAAATATATTTAATTATTATAAATAATTATACTTAATATTTAATTATGAACTTTATTAAAATCAGTTAAAAATATTCTTTTTCGATTTTTTTTTCATATTCTATTGTGATTCTCTTATCTTGACAAATACCAAAATTATTAAGTCATATATATGCTAACAACAAATATAAAAATATCTCTCTCAGTTAAAATACTTTTATTCAATTAGATAAAGTAAGTAAAATCATCAATTTCTCCCCACAAGTAGACTTTTTTTTCCCCACCTACCTAACGACATAAGAATATTTTGAAATGCATCGGTTTTGAATTTTTTTCGAAAAGTATTCCCGCGTACGCTTAACGAGCGTTAATATCATGCCAATATTTTCCCAGAATGCAACAGATATGAAATTCCTTGAGCGTGGAATGCCTGCTGCGAGCTTTTCTTCCCATCATTTGTTGTCTGAACACCATAAAGCGATCAGCGAAGAAAACAATTACATCAATGAATTCGGTGTTGCACCGGAATCCCGTACTCCGATCACGTACTGCGGAATACCATCATTCTACACGTTTTGTCTAAAAAATGGGAATTTATCTTCCAAGTCCCTCGAAAGCTGGCCTCCTCTTCCACCCTCAGCAATTGCGTTAGGAGGTTTACGCTCTAGGCCCCTTGATTTACGAGCCACGATGCTATCAAATTAGTAAAGGATATGTCACTCCAAGAGGGTCTTCCTCACTCTTTTTTTTTCTGCTTTTTCAAAATATCCTCGTATTTCAAGTGGTCTATTAAGTTGCTGTTATATTGTTGAAGGAAAATACTTGATTTCTCAGCGTCCGCCTTTCTTGTTCATTCACACCGACTTTCCGGAATCAAGCTATTCTTGAAAATGGGTACTGCCCATTTTATGATACACTTTTTTTTGTTCCTAATTTATGACGGTATTTGGAGGATATTGTGTCACTGACTGCAATCTTTTAAATAATAACAATTCTAGTTTCATTATCGAGTCAAAAGTTTATGGCAATACATTTATCGATAATGTGATGTTGATTGATTTTCCTCAATCCGGTAAAAAATCGTCGAGCTTACAAGTATCGTACATATTCAATAAACTTAATGCATTTCCACTGCTTCATTTTCGAGAAGATACAGCCTGGTTATACGTTGGCCTTAAAGTTTGATCATGTTTAAAAATTGACGTGGAATACGATGTTTGTAAAACTTAACTTATTAATTAATTGGTGCAGCTCTGTATCCTCTCCATGTTTTTGCTTTCCGCTTTCCCCATGTATGTCCACCGAGCTGGCAGATTAGTGATTTTAATGCCCAATTCATTTTAATGTTCAATTCAATAACCATGGGTTCGATTCCGATATGGATTAAAATACTTGAATTGGCCATGAATGCACTTTAAACTGTGTGTCTCAATCTAGTTATCCCTTGCGTGCAAGGAATGAATATTAAGCAAGAAGCAAAGTATCCCACACCTGCGTACATATCGTGATGTTCAGTGGGTTCTTTTCACAGGTTTAACATTCAACTTGAGCATAAATGCATACGGAAGTTCATTATTTATTTCTTTACACTAGGAATGGGCACAATTAGTTCTTGTTTGTCAAAAATGACCATTGACTGACAAATGCAAGCAAAACTTTTCTGAATTAAGAACTTTCAATCCACTAAATTTCCATTCTAAGCTTTAAAATTATCATAATTTAAATAGAATTTAATTTATTATAATATAAATAAAACAGTAAATATAATAAACTAAAGTGTTTTCACTTGTTAATAAGGTTAGAAAATAAATGACTATCCTTACAAAAAATGAATTCAAATATACTTCTGTTAATTATAAAATAAATAATAAATAAGCTGCAATTTTTTTTAGTTATAAATAAGGTTAGGAAATAAATGAATGTGCCATATTACAGTAAACAGCTTTATTTATTTTCAAGAACAAAAATTCTATTCCATTTACTTACAAATACATAAATAATGTTCATGAAATTTTTTAATCGCTGATGAATAGCAAATAATCAATCCTTTAAATTCCTGTTCCTCAGAACGTTTTTGATTTACTTTTCACTTTCATTGCATACATTCATTAATTTAAAGATTAGTTCATTAATCAAAAGAAATTTTTAAATGAATATCCTATTCCGGCATCTAAAGCGTTCTCTATCATATATTACTTTTTGACAGCTATTTAAATGTTTCGAAATAATTTGTCTTTGAATTTTTAATGAGTAATTTAAAATCTGACATTTAATTAATGAGAAGTATAGTGACTTTTACATATACATAATAAATATTATATTGGTTGGAATGTATATTAATTCGATTCTTAAAGTCTCTTTCCTGCGCGTGACTTTTAAAATTCTTTTTTATTTTTATTTATTATTTGTTTATTTTTATTCTTTTTAGTTAACTTGTTTTGAAACTACATATTGCAATAAAAAACATGAAAAACTATTTTACTATCGTTTGTGTCCTGGATCGGCTTTGTAAGGAATCTTAAAAGAATTATGATTGTTGCGCTTTATCTAACTCAGTTTGTTGCACAAATTTTGCTAGTCGCATACCAGTAATTTAAGGCATTAAATGGTATATTTATCATCAAATGCAAAATAATCATCAATGACACACCACAATGCTGGATCAAAGTAATTATCAGTCTGAGAAATAATCATCAATGATGTAAGTGCATAATCATCGATAACCAGAGGATGCTTGCCCAAGAAAGCAGCAGTGTCAAATTATAAAATACCATCTGAGGCAAAATTTTGTAGATTAATGAAATGAAATTATTTCCTCTTTTCAATCTCTTTCTCTCAAATTGAATAACTTGTACTTGAGAAGTAAAAGCTAACTTTACTAGCTGCATACCGGATAAATAAAACTATTGTAAAATATTTGAACTTCACTGCGGATGACATTTTATATAAAGTTGGTCGCATTAAAATGTCTCAAGGGAAGAAACTCGGAAAACTCAAAAGGACCAATCCGATAGACATATATACAAAAAGCCGGAGCATAACATCCATCTTTTATTGTTCGGCAACTGAATATTGGATAGTCTAATAGACAAAACTGTTATAAGACACTTGAACATCCCCACAGACTGACTTCCAGGATAGCATTTTATAAACAGTGTGCAGCATTCAAATATCGTAAGGACAGAAACTTGGAAAACTCAAAACGGCCCTATCCGATAGACAGATATGTAAAAGGCCGGAGCAAAACATCTATCCTTTGTTGTTCAACAGAGGTTGTAATCGAATCTCGGATCTACTACTCCGAAGAAAAATTTATATACTGCCTTAGTTATAAATAAAATGAAATCAATGAATGCCTTCATCTTCAAAAGAGTTTGTACGTCAAGATTATTTACTAAGATATTTTTTTCAGGATGTGCAGAAACAAATACAAAGCAAATTGTGACCACTCATTTTTCCGAAAATTACTATATAAATAAGTGCAATAGAAAGAAAAGCTATACAGTTCACTGTAGGCTTAAGCGTATCTCATGTTATTATAATATTTAATGCAACATACTACATAAACGCAAAAATAATTAAATGAATAATTGAGGATTATGATTATATTTTAATTTCAAGAGTAATTGTGGAAAAATTTCTAATCTGCGTCATTAGTTGACTGTAAGAAATACTGGTCATCATTGGAATTCAATGTTGTTAATCTGTGACCTAAACGTGACCTTAAAAGGGTCCAACCCAATCCGTTATAAATCTTTATGAAAATTAACAAGTCAACAAAATTTGAATTAATAAATATGGGTGTTATTTTTTTATTTTATTCGTAATAAATGTTCTAATTATCGATTAGAATGCATAAAGAATGTTGTGTTTTTAAATTTTATTGAAATGGATGAATACAGAAGAAAATGTTCAAGGAGCCAAGTCGTCTGTAGCTTTGCGTGACCCAACTTGTAAAAATGTTATTTTCTCGAATGTTTTTCTGCGGAAACAGTTGATTTTCATGGCCATAAACAAGTTTTACATGTTGGGTCGAATAAAGCACCTCATGTAAAAAGTTCTGCGAAGATGTTTTTCTTATGTCATTATATCTTGAAACCATATGAAATTGAAAATAATTATTTCGCGGGTCCTATTTATTTTAATACAGTGGAATGTACTTTAATATTGGAATTAATTGCTTATATTATGAATTATGTCTATTAAATGAATTAATAGCCTTTAATTGTCCCAGCATAATTGCTTTTTTTCCTTCATAAATTTATTTATTGGGAAAAAACATTTCATTCTGCAGCATTTGATTGCAGAAAAATATTTGCAGAAAAACATTTGATAGCAGAAAAATTGATTAATGTATATAATTTTTAATATTCAGATATTATATTTAGCAAAATGTTTTCTTTTTTTCAAAATATTTCCAATTATTAGTTCTAACAAAAAAATGAGAAATTTTATTCTTATTTTATTTTGCGCAAAAATTTTATCAATTTCAAACAAAAGTTAGTTAATAATTATTAGGAAATAATAAAGCAATACTAGATTTTTCTTGTTTTGTTTGTTTAGAAAGAATTCATTCTCTAATTCGTGATTATCAAAATTATAATAATAATAATAATAATAATAATAATAATATGCTTAATAATTTACACAGAAGTAAATAAATTTCTTACTAATTGATGTATTTCATGGAAAGATTTGTTCTTGATTGTTTTGAAGATATTCCTATAATTTATAATCTTTCGTAATAAAATTGGCTTGTAATATTTTATTCAACTTTTTTTTAATGATTGAATACAATTTTGAAATACAAATAGTTGAGATCTAAGTTCCTTTTTGTATGTATGGTATTTGTTGGCACTTTCTGTAATATGAAGAAAAGAAATAATTTACATATACTTCTTAAAAATTAGGAATTTGAATAATAAAATTGGAGACAGGAAAATTGTGTTCTGATTAAAAAGGGTTGCATAGCAAACAGTTGCAGTGCTATCCAATACTTAGATACATGCCATACAATACTTGGTATTATGGTGGAGATCCTTCGGATTATCCATGGAAATAAAATCCTGGCTGAAAGGAGCACGTCCTTGTCCTACTGATGCTGCTCTTACCTTCACTTCAGTTTATTCGAAAGGCTATCTGGAGCATTCCTTCTGCTTATGGTTGGTACTCTGATGGTGGTCCGGGTGATTTCATTGCTTTCAAGGATTCTAACGATGACCAGACTACATATTCTAAGCTTGCTTATGGCCATCTTTGCAACCCTAAATTTCTAAGCAAATGTAAACTCGGTCTTACTTGCTGTTAATGCGGTTTCGACCACCTCCAACACCTTTTTTTGTGCCTGTGATTTACTAAGGATTTCCTTGCGAATCTCCAGCTGTTTCTTGATTTTGTGAAGATTGAGAGGCTTGTGGATCTGGTATAGCAATGCTAAACCATATAAAAACATTTTTTGCCTTAATTTTTAATTTTAAAATATTATATTTATCTCAATTTTAAGTTTGTAGTTAAATAATTAATTCATTTACAAAATTTTTTCAAGCTCAGTAAAACATTAGATCTATACTTTGTAGAAAACATTTCTGAGTTGCATCGTAATTGTTTGAAGACAGTGTTCTAAAGCATTAATTTTTTGACAGCTAAGAATAGAGAAAATAAATGAAGTATTTTTTTAATGTTGTATTTACATCTTATATCAATCTGAACAATGTCCCTGATTGAGGCAGAAGTAAATACTAAGATGCTACATTAAGTTTAGATGAGTAGAATTGGAGTTATATAACTTTTATGAATAGACGTTTATATGACATATTTGGTAAGGAATATAACTGTCTTTTATTCATTATCTTTTATGATCTTTATGGAGATAATTATTTTCCATTCTGTCAAAAACAGTCTGATATCAACTAGGTATTTTAGTCATGCTTTTACAGATTACTTTCTCCTAGATAAAAAGCTGATTAGTAAAAATATTTCACAAAATCATAAATGTGAAGACTCGTATATATATGAATACTAATATACTATAGTATTTAATTTAATTGATAAAAAATTTCTTGTCACAAGACTACAAAAATCAGTTCTTGATTTTATCTAAGACCAGCATGTTGATAAAGTTTTCGTTCATTAATTAGATAAAACACAGTGAAAATTTTGATAGATAATATCTTATTATTTTCAGTGACAGAGCTTCAGTCTTAAGAAACAGTGTTTTGGAACATACTTAAGAGTTCATTCCAGTCTCCTTAAAGAAACATCTTAGGCTTTACGTATTTTGAGTACAAGTTTAGTGACCGATGACGACGTAATGTTAACTAGTGGAAGTATAACAAGACAACAGAAACTTAAATACTAAACACTGCACTCAAAACATAAAAAACACTGCACTGAAATCCTCATCAGTGGGACGGCAGCTCAATTGCGAGGATCGTTAAAGTCGAGAAGAATTTCGGACAAAAAGCCATCCGTCACCACCCCGTCGAGATTTTAATGTCGTTACAAATTGTGCAATAGCCTAAAAGAAGAGAGAGACATAAGTCACCCTGACGATGCACATCGTACCTGACCGTATCTGAGAAAAAAGTTTGAAAAAAAAATTCACTTCCTTGGAAGTTTCAAACAACCCAGCAGGGAATCGAGTCGCCAGGCACTTTTTAATGACCTGTCAAAACAACACAAACGCAAAGGTCACAGCTCTTTTATATGCCTAAATAAGGTCCGCGGTTATTTTTTTTTCCTGGGAATTATCTCAGATTCCTTGTTGCCTCCCCCACCTTTTTCTTACAGCATCCATTCCTCTATTTATTTTTATTCCGCAGTGTGTGGTGTTGAAAGCTCATGTCGGCGCCGAGTGTCTACCCGTGTTATATAGCACCTGATAATCATCTCAATTCCAACAAGTGCGAAAGAGTATCTCTCAAACAGATGGGTTGCGAAACCTTAACGAGTTGGTCACGAAAATGTATTTCATTTGAGGTTTCTGTTAGCAGCTTTTCGTTGTTTGTTATCAAACAGAGAAAGACTCATTCAATAGGTGCTAAACTTAAAAAAAGAGTTATTCAAGAGTATGTGTTGAAATTATAGATATACTCGAGTAAGCTTTTTAAGAAATACTTCAAAAAGATTAAACAATGAATTAAGTTTATATTGGATGATAATGTATAAAAATGTTACAAAACGGGTGTGTTTTGTATGTGGGATGCATGCGAATTTTTTCACCATGGGTGTGTATGTTGTCTTAATACATTTTGTCATTTGTTTACAATTTAAATAAGAAAAAATTGTTTTTTCCTTCGTGTTGAATTTTTTTCTTTTAATTTTATTTTGAATGTAATAATATGGTTAGGAATTGATATATTTATTCTTTTTGACTGCCAGAAATTATTTTGGAGTAGTGCTCCTTCATTAGCATAATGTGGAAATCCATAGAAAAAATTCAGGCTCTGGTCTCAGTTTTGTCTCCTGATTATATGACGTCAACAAGTCCCTATTTTGCTATGTCTAATATGGCCTACGTTCATACAACAGAGGCTCGTTTTTACGAACTTTTAAGTTACGAACACTCACGATTTTACGAAGTAATATGTTTGTAACATGGTCTCATAGAAGCAATGATAAATTTAATGCCCATTTACAAACTAAAATTTCGAACTGCCTTTTTTTACGAACTCATTTTCATGCATCTTATGTTTGCGTTTAATTTTTATTATTTGAATTTTTCCAAATTTTTTTTATTTTATGGTTGAGAAATTTGGATTGATATTTTTAATGAAGAATCACAAATCCTTCAAATTATAGATATCTCCCTGCACGATTAATGCTGAAATACCGTACATTTTTTATAAGTAATTCATGTGGAATTTTTCCACTTTATTGTGACTCCTGCCTTTCAAACCATGTTTCAGTAATCAATAACTTCAACTGCAAATATAGAAAATTACGTTTGCAAAGAGAAATAATCTTGGAATCGCCTTATTGAAACACTTAGAGCTATACACTTGTGAATTATCATTATGATTTTAAGCCTTTATTAAAAACATCAGTGTGACTAAAGACAGCCTAAAATGTTTATTAGATTTGTCTCAATGTTGACCGAAATTTCACTTCAAAACTTTTTAAATGTGAGTGCAGATGTAATTTGTTCGCAAAAGTATCGGATAATTAAATAATTCAAAACATAAAAGAAAAATATGCTTTTAAAAATGTAGATGCAGGGAATCTCACAAATATAAAATATTTGTGCTATTTGGAGATTTTGTTTGCTGTTACTGTTATACATAGATATGCAAAAATTAAGAATGAAACACAGAAATAAAAATAAAGGGGGAACTAGATGATAAAAAAGATCAAAATGTAAATTAAGGACTAGGTAAATCATGAGCATTAATTGCGATTTGTGTATTGGCTTAAAATTGTGTAATATGTGTAATGAGTATATTTTTTGTTTCCTGTTAAAGGATATTGAAGAGTAAATGCTTGCAATGATGTGGATTGCTGAATTATATTATACGATACACAGCTGATGCTTGGTTGGTTAATATCTATTTCTACTGATATTTTTTGTTTATGAAGACTAATTAAACCGGGATCTACAGTTTAAAGTTGATTCCGAAGTGTCTCAAATTTCCTCGTCCAAATTCAAAGTTCGAAGTCAAAAGTCATAAGGTCCACCTATCAAGCTACTAACTCACTTATAAAACCAATAAGGAATTAAACTGATGTTATATGAAGAATGTTACACGAAGCTGTATGATCGTGAAGATGACTGAGAATAACATAAAATCATGTACAATTGCTGTAATATTTTGACCTATTTTGTCTCCGTCAAACAAGTAGAGTTCGAATCACAAGAGTATCCATGAATACTTTTTTAAGAATTTCATTCTTTAAAAACTCAACCAAAAATGTAGCTGATAATACATTTGTGGTGTTGGCATGATAGATGTTGATCAGATTAAAATTTTTGTTTCTTGTCTTATTGTGCTCAAAACTACTTTTTCCATAAAGTGTCTTCGTATATTTTGGAAATATACCAGAAATTTGAATGCTTTTATACACTTGTTCCTTATTCTCCATTTTGAAGATCACATGAAATATTTTGAGTCAATGTGACACGCTTTTAAACAATATTACCTTAGACTCATCTAGAATTTTGGATCTCAGATAAAATCAGTTCGTTGTAAATATGGTATATAGCGAAAAAAAAAAAAAAAAAAAAAAATTAAGTAGGTATTATTATTATTTAAATATTATGTGGATTTACAAAAACATTGTATGGTTGAAGAACAAATAAAAATACTTAGTATTATAATCTTATATCGATGTAAATTACTAAAAATAGAAGGAAGAAAATAATGATTGATAATGGGAAAACAATTCATTAAATATATTTTTTTCTTATCCCTATTCAGTGTCCTATAGATATTTGAAAGAAATTTGTTAATAGCTAATAATAAAGAAATTTGCAAACATTTCATAAAAACTTAAATTGAAAATTAGAAAAATGTATTTAATTTTTCACAACACATCTATATGAGAAGAGTTAATTCCAGTAAATGCCATTAAATTATAAATTAAGCTAGAACTTAGAGATAGTGCTAGTCATGGAAGGTTTTTAATTTGATTCATCCATGTTTTAAGGACAATTGCAATGCAATCATTTTGGAAAAATTCCTGGAAACTATTATATAAGTCTACACAAGGGATCCGATTCAGAAGTTCTCTGTACCAAAGGGAATTCCAAAGCATTAATTCGGAGACTTTAAACAAGATCGTCGTCAGTGGTTAAACTTGAGTTTAGAGGCATCGCTATATAGCTAGTTGTGTTTTACTGAAAAAATGTTCAATCATCAACAATTGAGATATTTGTGTTTGTAAATTTCGTGCTTAACGTTTTAATCCAGTTTTGCTTGTGAATAAATTAATTATTTTGTCTGTGAGGCCAATGGACATTATAGCATTCCATTTTCAACTTCAATTTCTTTGGCAGTTAACCTAGTTAAATGAGCTGAGTGACATGACCTTACATCTTATATTCATCAATGTTTTCTATCATGGCAGTTTCTCCAAGGGCCATTTTCTTACAATGACAATCAATGTACAGCTGATTATAAAAAAGTGTTTCCATGTAGAAACAAACAAATGTTGATGCTATACTATTAAAATTAGTCATATTATGATTACCTAAATAATTTTTCTTCTGTGATAAATAGAATTACTTACAAAACAAATTGAATAAAAAATATGTTTGGAAGTTTCATCAATATATGTAGCAATAAAGATCTTATCCTAAAAATCTAATCACTTATAAGCAATACGAAATTTTTCACATAGGAGATGTTAAAATAACAACGTAAACAGGAAACAGAAAAAATAATAAAAATAAAAGAAAGGTGTTTTTCACTAATTTTAATACTCTCCTATAAAAATATCTGAGTCAAAAATTCCTGTCTCGTAATTTGGTTAAGAAATACAGAATTTTTTTTATCTTACATGATAGCAACGTATGAATACATTTTAATTAATCATAATTTATAAAACGAAGGATCATGCAATAAATTAATTTTAAGCAACTTTTAGACTAAATATTTCGCTATTTGTATCATATTTTAGTAAAAATGTATGTTGTACCCATTAAGGAAATACAATCACAATTAATTATATTAAATCATACACACACATACACATATATGTATTTATTAAGTATGTTGTTTTTCCTTAAAGAATGTAAATAGCAGAAACTGTTTTTGCTAGAATGAAGATGACATTGAGTGGATTCTTGAACCTCTTGTGATGATATATAGTTATATGATACGACCATATATATCATAAAAATATTTCTCTATTTTTGTAGAACAATGACAAATTGGCCGAAAAGGTCTTGTGCAGTATTTTTCACTTTGCAGTAGGACTTTATTTTTTTATTTGCTCAATTTATAGGGATGTCACAAAAATGTGGTAATTTTTTTAGAGTTTTTGCAAAAACAATTTCTTTGTTTTTGTACTGATATATTTTTCTGTCAAATCGATTTTCGACGTTAACCCTTTCTTTGAAATTATCGATTGAAAATAACCCTTTTTCAGAGGTATTTTTATAGCGGAAAACATAAATTTCTTGATATCCCACTGCATGTAGGGAGACCGTTTTTTGGCCGTTTGTAATGAGCTCAGCACAATGCCAGTTGGAGGGAATGGGTAGCAATTTATTTGTTCGAGAATATAATCGTGCATGCAGTGAAGGAAGCATCTCTTTTAAGTATGAAATTAATCCTTTCTCATGCAGCAATAACAATCTGATTGAAAAGAAATTAGTTTTTAAGACTTTATACGGTGGGAAATAATTCATCTCTTAAAATATTAAACTGTCTAAAATAAAACCTCTAAGGATTGTGAGGTCAAATATTATAGGCAAAGAACTCAAATAATAAGGAAATGAAAAGCCAAATATTGTAATCCAATTTATTTTATTCAAAAAATCAGAATGCTTATGCAGAAGTGATAAGTATCAAACAAAGTATTCTCATTTCATTCGCAATTTGTGAGTATTTTTTTCTTTCTATTCGTCCTATAACCAAACTAATTCACATTCCCATTGCACTTATCCATAAGTCACAATCGTTTACATGTTGATTCATTAGCTACTTGCAATTTTGATGGTAAAGTACTGCTTCAGTTATTCAATAATTTATTCTTACCGTTAAGTGTACTCATTCTTTGAGGAAACATGTCCATAAGAGTTTTTACGAACTGTTTGGGAGACAATAATATCGAAACGTGGAAACTCTTTTCGTGGGTGAAAAATGATCCTAAAAGACTTGAAAAGCAAGACTTTAAAATCGCTCTTATCCACTAGAATTTATCGAAGGTCTTAGTGAAAAAAATTGAAAAGTTTTATGTTAATTATTCTTATATTATTGTATTCATATCATTAAAATATTTCTTGGAATAAATTGCTATTTTCCAAATAATTTAA
This sequence comes from Latrodectus geometricus, assembly GCA_026290005.1. Classification (NCBI taxonomy): domain Eukaryota; kingdom Metazoa; phylum Arthropoda; class Arachnida; order Araneae; family Theridiidae; genus Latrodectus; species Latrodectus geometricus. The sequence continues at coordinate 136,094 of JAPDSC010009200.1, read as the reverse complement.
AAATAGATAAAAATTTTTTCATTTCTCTAAACATTTTGAAAATGCTATGTCATCTAGCCTAATGGGAGATTTCTAAAATTACAGAACCAGATTAACTATTACACGAAAAAAATAAAGATAAACGATAATTTTCAGTTAGCTTTCTTATTAAAAGTGAAGTAATTCATAAAACTATATAGAATCCATTAGAGACATGTTCGAGTGCATAAATGACAATAATTTTTTTCCAATTATTTATTTCAAATCAACCTGAAATGCTCATGAAAAATTTTTCTATTTTTTTTTATATATTAGTTTGGGGAAAAAGTTATCCATCGTTTTTTCGGTAGACGTCTGTAGAGATCGCTATCTCGTGAGGTATCTATCAAACAATTTCAAATTTATGCTCATTGGAAAGGTGACATTTGACACTAAAATATTCTCTTGCGGTTTTTTGTTTGATTAATTCAGTTATGAGTACCAGGTTTTAAAAATAGAAGACAACAAACAGAAAATTCGATACATTTTAGTTTTTCTTTTATAATGGCGAAAATGCTAACCAGGTGGCTAAAATTGTGAAAGGTATTTATCGTCCAATTTATGACTGTAACAACCAGTTACGCACAATTTTGGTTTCGTCGATTCCGTTTGGGTATTAGGATGCTAAAGATGCACCTCTGCACATTGCATGGATACAACATCGTCGAGAATGTCTATAAAATATCAAAAATGATCAAACTTGACAGCATGTCAGCAGTCGTAGCTTCGCACAAGACCTAAAAATCTACATGAAAACTGTTTTAAACCTTTTTACAAAGCGAATCTGAAAGAAGCTACGAAAAGTTCACGTAAAAATAATGGATTTCTTTTTCCTCAACCTAATATATTGAAAATTTACACTAATTATATCTTATGCAATATTTGGGATTCACTTATCTTAAGTTTCTTATATTCTGTTTCATGTAATTAAATTCCGGTAAAAGTTTGTAATAAATATCTTAAATTTAAATTTTTACTTAACTATTCTGAGTTCTAATGAGAAAAAAAATTAAGTTTACTACTTTGAGAAATTCCTCGTGATAATGAAAACTCACAGCTTTATCAGCATTAATATTACTACTAAGCAGTTTCTTTATCGAAGAGCTTTTACGCAAATAAACACATGTTTGTAGTATGACTTTCGAGGAAAACGTAGCTATATATACATGTATGAATTTTTAAAATATATTGATTGGATTAATTTAAAAATTAATTAATAGTCATTGATGATGTTTTGGAAAAGCTTTATAGCAAAATTAAAGAAATTTAACTCTAGCTTTCAGGTTTAAAGAATATAAATTTAAATACTAAATATCTTTCATAATTCAATGAAGATATTATCAGTGATTAGAGATTCAATAAACTGTTTTAGAATTATATAAAATAAATAGTATTATTTTTAATGTAAAATACCGCTAAATTAAAAATAAGATCAGCTTCTAAAAATAAATTTCTAGTACACATTGAAAGTAACATAGAGATATTAAAATATATTTTCTTCTTTACGAATAAAAAAATATTAAATCTTATTCTGGTAAGATGAGTCAAAACAACGAGAAGTATGATTAAAAAACTTGATTCCCCAATGATTTTGAGGTTTTGGTTGAAATTGCAGATATAACAGCATTTGTTTCCGTTTCTAATATTTTGTGACCTTTCTTTGGATGCAAAATATATTTCTGAATAGAAATACTGGTGTTCAATTAAAAATTTTAAAACACAAAAGGACATCTGGATATGATGTTATTCTAAATATTGATTGAAAGGAATTAAAAATATAATTAAAATAGCCAGTATTTATTTTAATTAAGGCGATATAATAAAAATATTTTTTTATTTCTAATAGTAAATTAGTAATATTTATATCAATTTTAGAACAAAAACTTGATTAGTATTTGCTGATCAGTTGCAATAATATTAATACATTTTTTAAAATTGTTTGAGAAAATTTTTTACTATATTTAAGTAAAGATTGATTTTCTTTCATCATATGTAAAAATTAGAAATTTTCAGATTCAATGCAAAATCTAGAGTATAATACAATACTTGTTTCTCCTTAGTACACTGACTAAAGACATTCTTGTCTTTCTTTTTTTTACTAACGATATCAAAGTTTCCATAACAATCAAAAACATGGAAATCTGCCATTTGAAGTAGTTTGATTTAAACTTTTTTTTTTTTGAGATTTGATTCTTATATAATATATCAATGTTTATAAATCTTGTAAATGTGTTTTAAACAATTAATAAGATCAAAAAAGTACAATATTATTTATGAACAAGTTAAGATTCAGAAATTTGGGTGTTAGTTTTTAACTGCAAGCTTCATTTTTTTCTCCTCGTTATTTATACAGTAAATAGAAGTTTTAGAAAACACTTGGTGTTATATTTCTAACATTCAAGCGATTTCTAAATATATATATATATATATATATATATATATATATATATATATATATATATATTATTTCTAATGGTTGGCACCTGTGAACCAAGTCACGGAGGTACGAGTAGAATCGCCCACGCACACCACCACAAACCCGTTTATAGGGCGGACCATATTCATCCATCATCTGAGGAAAGGACAAGAAAAACAGAGAAAGAAAGTACATCCATGCCCGAGCCGGGATTCGAACACAGGTCCTCCCCATCCGTAGTCATTTACGCTATATATATAATTTTAGCTTATTAAATTTGAAATCAGATGCCTGAGATTTTTCACAAATCTATCTTTTTAAATTTAAGGAATTTAATTTTCTTTGGAATTTAATTTCTAGATATCTAAGTCACACATTCTAATTTTTTTTAATAAGTGAAAGTTTTAGATTCCTTGCTATTATTCGCGTTACACCCGTTCTATAATTTGAATATTCCATGATCAAAATATATAATAATTGTTATTTTAATAGATTCCATATCTTACATCAAATGATTTTATTTCGAATGATTTTATTAGTAAATATGTTAAAAATTTATTTTTTATTTTTTAAAATTTATTTGTATTTTATTTGCGTGATGTTCTGCTTAGGTGTACATACATACATTTTCTGTCGTTTTAGTTCTATTTACTTGTTTAAATAAATAAAAAAATTATACTTGACTGCTGTGTCAAAATTAGTTAATACGAAAGCTGAAACAACGATTTTTCAAAACTAATTATTACGTAAAATAAATAGTATGAAAATGTTTTAATTTTTGTTGCATAAAAAGTTTTTGGAATTGTAAAGCAGATTAAGATCACTTTACAAGTGGCAAAAAACATGGGATGAATTTGCTTAATAAGCTACATATTTATTTTTCATTTTCTACCATTGAACTACGATTACAAAAATGGCTTTTCGTCGGCTGCTATCAAATACCAATGTGAAGCTTTACTGAAAGTGAGGGGCATTTAAAACAATGACCATTTACTCTCTTTTTGTTCTAATCATAGTTTGAGGCTGAAAAAATCCGCTTGATTAAAAAACCGATCTTCTTCAATTTTTTTTTTCTTTTTGCCCAATCAAAAAGTGTGTATTAAAATCTTTGCTCGACAACCATGAAGCACTGGTATAAAATTAAGAATAGACATATAAAAAACACAATATAGAAAAAAAGATAAAAAAAGAAAAGAAAATTTGTAGGAAAACTTTATATCTTTAGAATGATAAAACAAACATATATGAAATAAATATGTGTTAGGAAGAACATGTTACGCGTAAGTTTGTGATGCGAAATATTTAATATAGTTTGTTTCTCCCAATGAATACTGTAATGCATCAAATATTCATGATTAGAGCAGGGTTATTGATATGACTATGTGAAATAATACTGAGCGACACCAGCAAAATCTTCAAGCCCGGGACAATAAAAGGAATCCTTAGCTTCTTTGTAAAGTGCCATCTAATAAAGTATGCCTTTCAAAGATGTCTAATAAAGTATGTGTTCTTTACGACGATGATAACAGCTCTAGCATTATCACGTATTAAAGAATCCATAGTTTCGATGTGAACTAGTTTTCTTACTGTACGAGATTTAATACCTTTCTGCCTAACTTTGGACTCACAAATTGCCATTCTAAATAATAAGCAATTCCGTATGTTTTGACACCGCGTAGTAGAAACCCAACAGTCGTAGATCGTTGTAAAGAATATTAACATTCATAGCACGAATTGCCTTCCGGGAGAAAATACAGAAAATTTTCAAGCATGCACCACGACAGACAAACATGCAGAAGTTAGCAGCTTTTATCTCTTGCTCAACAGTGGCTGGGATTGATCCCGGGACATTATGCTCCGAGGGGCAATGTCTAGTTCATGGTGAGCTTAATTTTATACATTTACCTAAACTGATAACAGAGCATGCTACACATACTTCATCTGTAATGTAATCTGCTTTGCATGAATGTGAGGTTATTTAAAGTGTCCCGTTCTCTACTTTCTAAAAAGCTTCTGGTATCATCATACTTCAAAAAGAATTGGAACTCATCAGTAAACAGCCCTTGTCACTAACCACTTGGTAACTAATTTCGATGAGTAGCAGCTTATCTCTTTTTCTGTTATCTTGATGTCTTGTAATCAACGGAATGCACTCTATTGACATGCTTGTATAGAGATTACTACCCTTCTGGAGCCTATTTCGGATTCCTTGGCCTGAGACACAATTTTCAAATGAATCTTGAACATTAGCTGTTGTCAATCTCATTAAATATTCTTTATTATTCTACGTATGATCATGTTTTACTATATTATTTTTATTTAAATTATAAAAGAAAACTATATGAAATGCATGCCCGATCATTATACATTGAAATATAATCATTATTCAGATATGCATTGAAAATTTACATACACAAAAAACAAAGAAAAAATAGATATATTACTTATGTAATTATCTCTGTAACAGATATCATTTCTATGTGGTCAGTTGCCTAGGATCTCATTGCTTGAAATAGAATGAATATCTCCATTGAATTGGCAGTTTCCAAACCTGCAAATTCTATACTAGCATATGAATTATTTCCAACGTTCTTTCACTTTTAATATGCCCGTCATCTATTTATCCATTAATCTAGTATCAGATATTAGCGATTTTTCTAAACTAAAATGTCCATAATGCACCTCTATTTAAATATACACAACTGGCCATTAAAATTGCTACACCAAGAAGGCGACATGCTACAGACGTGAAATTTATACGAAAGGAAGAAGGTGCTGTGATATGCAAATGATTAGCTTTTCAACGCATTCAGACAAAGCAGGCGCCACTAGCGACACCTACATTGTGTTTAAATGAGGAAATTGTTCAGCCGGTTCCTCATACACGAATTGCATTTGAACGTTGTTGCCTGGTGAAAAGTTGTTGTGATGCCTCGTGTAAGAAGGAGAAATGCGTACCAGCACGTTTCTAACTTTGATAAAGGTCGAATTGTAGCGTACCGTGATTGCGGTTTATCTTATCGCAGTATTGCTGCTCGCGTCGGTCGAGATCCAATGACTGTTAGCAGAATATGGAATCGATGGGTTCAGGACGGTAATACGGAACGCCATGCGGGATCTCAACGGCCACCTATCACTAGCAGCCGAGAAGACAGGCATATTATCCGCATGGCCGTAATGGATCGTGCATCCACGTCCTTGATACGGAACATGTTCGGCTGTTGCCCTGGCCTGCACGTTCTCCAGATCTTTCACCAATAGAAAACGTCTGGTCAATGGTTGCCGAGCGACTGGCTCGTCACCAAACGCCAGTCACTACGGTTGATGAGCTGTGGCATCGTGTTGAAGCTGCATGGGCATTTGTACCTGTACATGCAATCCAATCTCTGTTTGACTCAATGCCCTGGCGTATAACTGCTGTTATTACTGCCAGAGGTTGTTGTTCTGGGTACTGATTTCTCAGGATCTATCCAGCCAAAATTTTTGAAAATTTAATCTTTTGTTATTTCTAGTATAATATATTTGTCCTATAAATATCATTTTGTTATCTGCATTACTTCCTGGTGTAGCAATTTTAATGGCCAGTAGTGTATTTGGGCTTCACCATGGCACATTGGAAAAGACACGCCTTACATTGTGGCAATGCCTTGCAACAGCTATTGACCATCTGGTAATAAAATTCAAAATTAAAGTATTTGAAAATAATTTTGCTTTCATTGTCACCATTACATTTCCCGATATTTTTCCCATTATTTCTAATAGCACAATCGATTACTCTTATGTAAGGAATTCGTTCAGCTGATCATATAAAACTATTTGACCAGTTCTTAGAATCTTCGATCAGTTTCTTGGTCATCTAATAATCGCATTGTATCAACATTTTTGTTGTTTCTTTATTTAAGTAAGACATTTTTTATCTTCAAAATAAAAGACACATCCTTCGAATTTTTCCTTAGTTAGAAAAGTATCTCTTTCTCTTTTTTAGCATTTATGAATTGCAATTACAATATATAAAAAATGTTTTTGCTAATTACAGTTTTACTTGGAAGCACAAAAATGTGATTTTGAGAGTCTAGTTGATGGAGCTACAAGTTTTGCTGCTTTCAAAATAAGACGAAACACAAAGGTTGAAGCAAGTGTATATCAAGCTTTTTGATGAAGTGAAAGATTCGCAGTTGCCTACACGCTTCATGTCCAAGATCATGCTTATAAGTCTCTCTCTTTGGATTCAACCTCTCTGGGGAGGATCTCAACTTGTAGCTCCATATATTGTTGGCTAATGACCAACTGAATTGCTGCACAGATAAATAAACAACAAAAAGACATCGACTTCTTTGTTAATCTAAGACAAGAACATCGGAAAGCCAGGGTAGTGGTGACTGGTTGGTCTAGGCATCGTTCTCGTTAGCGGAGGGTAATGAGTTCGAATCCAGACTTTACCGAAGATCCATCTTAAAAACATAAAGGCAACTGAGATACGTTAAATAGGTCGTAGACGCAACGTCCTTCAAGTGGGTACATTGAGCCTATGACCTGTTTAACGTACCTCAGCCTCTAGGAATGCAGGTTAAGTACAAGTCTTCTGTTTGATCACTGCTTATAAATTATGAAGACTTCCATCTAACTCGTAGAACCGAACTCTGGACTAGGTACAGGGAAATACGCTGGTGTAACGACATCAGAAAGCCACGATTAGAATATACAGCAATAACAAAAAACCAGAAATATTTTAAATATGAAACTAACTATATTCATTACACTTTATAATATGTTCATTTATGAGTATATTTTAAACTATATCTTTCTATAAATAAATCCCTCAGAATTGCTATTCTTCCTGGAATAACCCTTACTTTTTCGTACCTAAGCAGAACAGATCAAGAAGTCAAGATGAAAAAGAGATGTTTAAAATTCTTGCTGAGTGCATTGGGAGTGACAAATATCCGTAATTTGGCAATTATTTCTCTAAATACCTGCTGACTCGGCGTTGTAGTTAGTCAATTGAATATTTAAAACCCGGATACATGTCTAAGAATGTTACCAGATTCAATCAGTCTACATATGCGAAACGTCAAAGGCGAAGAAAGAGGGGTGGCTTGCGTTGATATGGGTAACTTTGGAATAATTTCAGTTGAAAGTTAATGCTCATGTTAGGAGCATTATTTATTTATTCAATTACTAAATGAGACCCGGATCTCTGAAGATCCGCTTTAAAAAGTCTTAACTTTTTTTTCATTTATATATTTAACCATTTCTTTCCTGCTAGCGTTATGGTTAGATTCTATATTTGTTTTCGATTATCTTTTTTTATTCCTTTTTTTGGTCAAGGCCGCTTTGGGTGGCAACAGAATGGAAAGTATTATGCAGGAGATAGTTGAGTATTTTAACATTTTTTTTTATTTTTAGACAGAGAGCTAGGTAGAAAACTTTTTAGCAACTTGTTTATGCTCTGACCCTAAGTTTCTAAATGATTTTTCCTCAATTCTGCTCCCTGTTATTACAGTGTTTTATGAGCGTGCGTGGGAAACGGTTTCTGTTTAGATGATTATCACACACAGACCGTTCTATCTTTCAATTATCTTTTGCGTAAATCTCAGGTTCTGCCTATATTTCCCACATGTAAATAAATAAAAAATAAAATAAAAATATAGTAATAAATGATGAAGAAATACAACTATGTGTCTTTTGAGTCTACTACTATTTTAGCTATTCGACTGTTCAAGGTTATCACGATATAAATCATTGTAATTAATAGTAGGGTTATATTTTAACGACAGAGAATTATAAATATTTAAAATAAATTGTGAGCTTCAGTTTTTCATAAATTGTATATGAAAAGTGCTTGAATTTTTCACTGAATATTTATGAAACGTGTTTGAATTTCTCACAGGTTATATGTGAAAATGCTTCAATTTTTGTAGCTTTATTCTCAGTCATTGGTGGATTCCATCTGTCCTTATATGAATTAATATTAATATAATTCTACAATATCCAGAGAGACAAAATAAACCATGTGAAAATGAATTGTTTTGAGATTTGTTAAACGCAAACAATTCAGATTAACTTCATTCAAAAGTTTTTTTTCAAAATGTTAACAAATTTAAAATATGTAATAAGTAAGTTGAATAAGAACAGGAAAGAAGATAAATAAAATATAGAATTCTAAAATGTATGCATTATACAGAAGTTCCGAGGAAAAATATATTGGAATTGATATGAAGTATGACACAATAAGCTAAATTTTAGAAAACATTAAAAATTAATTTGTCTGTCTCATCTATATGTGCATTTTATTTTATTTATTTATTTATTTTGAAACAGCTCTTAGAAAATAATGGTTAGAAATCTATCAGTCATATTTGATTTCACACATTTGTATAATTTATTAAAAAGAGAATGATTATCTTTTTAAATTATATGTTTCTTTAAATGTTTATACATAAGGAAATTATTCTCAAAAAAGTAATTTTAGGTTATAATAGTAATAGATTAAATATGTATATCGCAATATAAAGTTTGATTCTTTTAAATATTGTGGTTTGATTTATCAATCTATGATTGCCTTTTACTTTGAAGGATCAATTTGATAAAAGTCTACATTTTAAAGAAAATCTGGAAATAAAATAAATATCCACATTAAAGATGAAAGTCAAAATCATGAAATTCTTGAGTGATTACCAGTGTGCTGAGACCATTCAAACATCAGCTAGAATTAATACTCAAGGGAATAAAAAATATGCTGTACAAGACAATAGCGAACAATTTATTTTCATCAAATATAACTAATACCTGCACCAATCAAATCAAGTTTATATAGTTTATGTTGGGTTTACTAAGGTCTATACTTATTCCATACTCAATTAAAATAATTTGCTATTTTAATAATGCTAGTAATAAAAATCCAATGATAAAGGGAAGAAATTCCTTTGAGTTAGATATTTACAGACTGAAATTACAATTTCTACATTCAAAATTTTCATTACAATTCAAGCTAAATATAAGGATATTTATGTGTCCTCATTAAAAATTTTAAGCATCTATAAAAGTAAATTGGAAACAGCATTGCTTAGATTTCAAAAGAAAATAAAAAATGATTGTAAAATTTTTTTCATTATCAAAATATAAAAGAGAAATTTTCCGATGGAGAACATTAAGTGGGGATTTAAAACCATTTGATATTGGTTTTTACTTGATTAAATCATATTAAAAATATTTCTATAAAAAAACTATACAAAATATCCAAAGTAATACACGAATTGAAAAAAATTTGCTCTTAATATCAATATTCATTTTAAAAAAATTTATTAGATTTGAAAGTACTATTCCATTTTACCGACGCCAATCTCGCAATGTTGACAATTTTGGTAACAACTCATGACAAAATAGATAAAGAAATAACGCGTTGAAGACATAAATATTTTTTAATTATTTAAAATGCTTGAAAAGAGTAAATTAATAATCCGTAATTTATGATATTTTGTTTCACTTAATAATACCAATTTTAGACATTATCACCTGCACCGACGAAATAGAAAAGTAACTATTTGATTTAAGTATTTTGAATCTTTAAAAAGTTGTATTTCAATGGGAGACTGACCGTAATGGATGGGATCAAAACAAACTATATTGGTTAGTTTACATCGAAGTGAATACTTTTGGGCCAGATTGTGTAGGAGGGTTCAAATCATGGGAAAAAAAACAACTTAATATTTATATCTAGATGAGCATACAGAAGAGATAGGAAATGCTTTGTTTTTGTCTTTTTCTGATATGGACCAGAAATGTATGAAGTTATCAATAGTGCAAAAACTGGAAAATGAAAAATTATTCAGAAGTTAATTATTTATGGATAGGAAATCACAATATGATATATAAAATATGTTTTTTATTTAACATTATGAAATGATTTTTTAAATAAGGTTCGTTTTTAGCATTTTTATCAAAATGATTGTATTAGAAACTACAAAGAAAATTGTTAATAGAAAAATAGAATATATCTGAAATTATAAGAATTCTGGCGATGAAAAAAGTCGTAAAACTCCTTAAAACAATCCAAAAATCGCAAAAATAAATATTTGACAATTTAAACTATTATAAAATTGTGGAATAAATTTGTTTAATTTCAATTTTGACGTCGCACGTGTCACCGAAGTTAAAATGTGTGCTATTTGATAGGAAGAGAAATATTCAGATGGAAACACGGTCGTTGTACCTAACCAAATTCAGTTTCCGGCGTTTATTGAAACAGAAGGCATCTGTTCCTCATCCTCCGCGGAAGTTATTGAATCAGCTGCCAATAATGCAGCTCCATTTACACCACCCAAAATTGAAAGCTCTAACATCAACTAAACGAAATACTTTGAGGCTTACTATTCTCGTCACAATAGAAATGTTCTAAATTATAGAAATGACCTCATTTTGTAAAGTTTTTAATCGATATTTCGAGAGCATATAATATATAAAAATCATGCATGCATGATAAATTAATCATCATTTCCCTAATTTGACAGAGTGGAATGTAACGATTGTATTATTATTTTATAAATGTATGAAATATGTGATTTGTTACAAATAAACTAAAAAAGTCAATAGTCTACTGTATTTTGTTCTTTTCGCGTTGGACATAGACTTATAAGATTAATCTCAACACAATAGTATGTTAATAATTTTCAATTTATATAGAAGGATCTTCTTTATGAACTTAAGATACTGTAATTATCCATATGGATCATATTCAGATGCTGCATATGAGCTATTGGAAACTAGTTATTGTTTGCATTCTTAATTTCCAGACATTGTGCATGAGTAATTATATCCTTGGAGTTAGTCTAATCAGTTGAAGAAATGATATACTTACAAAATTTTAATGCCCAGAATTTTATCTTTCCTAAAATGTACTCATATGTATTTTTGGGCAGTTAAATAGAATGTTACTTTGAATTGTATAATGATTTAATTTTGAATTCTAAATGATTAACCTAAAGCTAAATCGTTCTCAAAAGTCAGAGAAGAATTGTTTCAGCAAATTGTTTTTTCAGTTTTCATAAGAAATTTTAATACATTAATGGAAAATTCACTCTAATTAATGACCAAAATACTAATTTTATGAGAGAACCAAACCTGATAACTCACTTAACATAGATATACTTTTCTCTAGTACAAATTATATCTAAAATGATAGAATACGATGGATTTTGAGAGAATAAACATGACTTCTTCTATGAATGTATATTATTATATATTTCAACAACCAAAGAAGCTAAAAAGGCAGTATGAATTCTAAATATCTTTTAATCAAGTTTGCTTTTATAACTTTAAGTTAACTAAGGGTTTGTGTAAAATTCAGAAGATCTTTTATAAGTTAGTATACTCTCTTATAAATGAAAATGGTAACTGTGGTGCACATAAATATTTCAAAGTTCCAGGATCTAAATTTTTGGTAATTTTATTTAAACAATATCTGATGCAGCCTGCATTATTCATCACTTTCACATGCTTCATTATCAATGCTTCAGTAATGTATCATTTTTATTTGGTAGGTGCTCAGTTTTTGGAGTAAACAACAAAGGAACACAAAATTAGCAACACGAAGGGTTAAGCACATCCGGAATCGACGTCTAATCTGTCGCCATTTATTTTCCTCAAGAGGCTTTTTCCGTGTTTCATCGCATGTAGCTGCTAGGTCGGTATCCGGATAATCTGCAAGTTAATGTCAGTGACACCTTTGCTTTGGGTGTCTAATAATGCACCGCCAAAAGAGCAGTTCCGGCTATAAGCAAAGGGGAAGGTCGGGTCGAGGGATCATGCGACCTTCAAACATGGGTGCCAAGGTTGTTCAAGGATCCTCCTAGAAAGGTTGTCTCTTTGCAGGAGGGATGGGCGAATGGCTGGACGTGAATTTCCAATGAGACATGGGAGCCCTGCCATATGAGATCACTGGCACTCGCCAAAACTCTCTTACAAATGGGCCTGAATACGTTGAGTCACTTGTATGAAAGGTGAGGAATTTTAAACGTTTTCCGTAACACAAGGCTTCATCTTACTTTACAGAGGACGTAATCGACAGCATGGCTAGTAAATAACCTTGAAAAGATCTAAGTGGTTCAAGGCTTCGAATTTTTCTGGCACAATTTACTTCAAGATGCGATAAGCAGAACAATCAATGAGTGACCCCAAGTTCATATTTACAAAAGAATTCCGTGAATTTATTATAAGGTGATTAGTAATGATGAATAGTAAGCATGAGAAACATAAGAAATTCTTATTGGGATTTAATATTTTATTAAACTTTAGCTGGGTAGAAGACATTCTCAATTATCGTAAATTTCCTACGTAAACAAATGAAAATCCTGAATGAAAGCGCATTTTAACAGATTGCTCCAATACGATTAAGTTTAATTAAAATATAGAATTGAAGAAAAATTATATTTTCAGTTTTGATTATAACCATTGCATAGATTTGTGTTTGAAATAAAATTATATATAAAGAAACCATGAATATACAACCGTATTTAATTGAACTTCAGTCATTTAATTTATAAATAGTTTTTATGATTGATTTTTGAGCAGCATTTTTATATGATTAGTGTAATCCTAGATTGCTTATCACAAAATTAATTTAGTTTAGTTCTTGTTAAGAAATCTGTTATGATTTATATGTTCTACTGATGATTTGCTCAAGGACATATACTTAAAGATACTTTTAAAAGAAAACCGTTAAAACCCAGGTCACACACACATGTAAGACATGTAAGACACATATGTAAGACAATAATTCCTAAATTAAATTAAGTGAATTGAATTTGCAATCAAGTTTTTTTACGTGAAGCTTCAAAAGCAAATGTTCAAAAATGACACTTCTAGCAGATTTGTTTAATAACTGAGAACTGTTATAGCACTTCAAATAAAAGTCTTTTTACATCACAGATGATCAAATTAACTTCTTTGGGCATAAATTTATTTGCATGAAAAAGACGAGTTTTTTTTTATAATACTTTAAAATATGAATAAAATTTACATAGTAATTGTATAAATATGATAATGAATAATTTAATGTAATTGAAATAACTTTCAGTCCTTCGTTTAGAATTTCGTTGAGAGTTTTATGTTTATATTTAAATGATATGAGAACCGCATGCATATATACGAACAAAGTCAGGTCTGACTTAATATTCTGTATAAAATGTTTACAAATAAAACTAATTTAATAAATATTTGTAAGGATTTTAGTTGCAGTATTTTGAGTAAAAATATACTTTTTAATTCCCCACTGAATAAAATGTCTTAAAAAAATTTTTTTTAATTTTATTTGTCTTTAGAGGAGGCATTTTCCAAAAAATAAAATCAAAATCGTATGACATGTCACAAAAAGGTCTGTTAGGCTAAAAAGTTCAGTGAAGAACTTTTTATTTAAGAATTTTTTGTATTCATAATCTCAAATATAAAAACTTTATAATTCATTAGTTATAGCTAAAAAGTTCGATGACAAATTTTAATTGAACATGGAACAAAATATTTTTCTTAAGTAATTTTCATTAAAGTAAATGTATTCATGATAAAGTAAATATATCCTTTAAAAAGTATTTTTAAAGATATTTGATTCATTCTGTAATCGCAAAAGCATTGCTTTTTTTTGGCATTTGTTATTCAATTTATTTTAAAATGATGGATTAAAGTTTACTTCAATGTTTTTTATTGGTTTTTTTTATATTATAAAGTAAATGTCTTATCTGTAAAAATTTTAAATTTAACACGAGTTAATTTAAATTTTTAATAAAAATTTCAAAATAGATCTTCCTTTCAATCCAAATCCATCTTATAATTTTCATTGTTTAAAACATATTTTTGGGCATTTATTCAAGAATATAATTTTGCAGTATTAAATTATTGGGTGGTTACGTTACTTATTTAGATTTATTCGTTCAATGTCTAGCGATTGACATTAGATTTTAAAATCGCAGAATCATGAAAATTGAATTGATAAATGCTTTAAAATCAACATCTCTCGATAGTTGTATTTCAAATCAAAAATTTCAAAGTTAGTTCGAATTAGAAGACAGAACTAATCTTGTACAAAGAGACTATTGGGTTGAGAAAATGCATATGCATTTGTAAATCTTTGCGTCTTTCTACTCGTATTACATGCAAACCATAGCACTCGTTCAGGTGTCAATTCCTTTTCGTAACTTCATATAAAATTTTGATGTTTAAAGGAAATAACTTTCTCTTGCATTGATTTCATTGATGCATAAGATTTAACATATTGATACTTCACATCATTCTTTATGTTCCTTGAACCTATCAATCAGTAGGTTGTTACTTTTTCCCGCATATTTATACAGAATTTGGATATCACGTGTTATCTTAAATATAAGTACACAATATTGAAGTATTGCTTTAAAATAGAATATTAAGGTATGATCTGCACCATAAAAAAGTCAATTTTGTAATTTTAGCTGAATACAAATAGGAAAGACTGTTAATGAATAACACTAATAAAGTTGAGTTTTGAACACGTAAATCATATGTAAAGATCACCAAAAGGTAGAGAACTTTATCACAACTTTCTGCTAATAAAAATACAGTTCTGTAGAAATTTTAATTAGAAGATATTATTACAAAAAAGTATATGTACCAGTACATGAGAAAAGGAATGAATTACATTAATGTAAGTATATTGAATTCATGAGAGTTTCATGTGTGGAAAATAAATTTTCGAGTTTTTTCTTATGAATCCTTCAAAACAAGTCAGAGATGATATGTATTTGACTGTTTTAACTGTAAAATCTGAAAAATAAAAAAAATACAGCTTCATTTCTTAAAAAAAAAGGATATTTCTTTATCTCAAAAAATAGTGTGAACTACTGTAGCTTTATTTTCAACACCCCTGCTGCTTTATTGTCAAATACTGTCCCAACTTCACAAATGTTGCAGCCTATAAAAGCAAAAGAGATACATGTTGTTAGAAATGTCATTGTCAGTTTGGTATGAATGTTATTTTTGGGTGTAACTTCAAAATTTTTTTATACGTCTTAAGAGAAATAAATTTGGAGTATATATATATATATATATATATATATATATATATATATA
>JAPDSC010009200.1:106781-120468 GCA_026290005.1 Latrodectus geometricus | reverse complement strand
ATATAAATTCACACTTCTCCTTTTTTTTACTTATTCCAATATTACTCATTATTTTCCTGTTTTTTCTTACTGTTTAATCTTATTCTTATAAAGAAAATTCTTCTTATTTCTTAAATCTTTTCTATTTTGTGTTATTCTATAAAATTCAAGATCTTTTTTCCCGTATGCTACTACTTTATTTTATTTTTTAATTATTTAACATTTCTTTAATCACTAATATGCATATTATACTAAAACTATAAACTAAATTTTTTTTGTTTAATATTAATTTTTTTATGAATGAATAATTTCCTACCTCTCTCAAAAATATGAAAGGAACATCATTTTAAGCGTGCTCAGTATCAGATAACGCAATATAAAGTTTGTAAGTTTCAGAAACGTGTAACATTCACAGCTAGTAGTTAATATGGAGAAAATAAATTTCCATATGCAAAATTGATTTTTGCAATAATTTTTATTTTATCAGTATTTCACTTAATCTATTCATTTTTTCCTTTTTTTTCGTTTTATGATATTAATTTTTTTTAATAATACACTTCATCTTATGTGTAAATTCTAATTTCAGTTTTTAATTTTTTTCAGTGTGTTCCAAATGAAATTCTTAGAGACATTGGGACATTATTTTCTTATCGCGATTGAGAAAAATCAAAAAAATCACAAAAGCAATTATTTCAACAAGAGAATTTTGAAAAATCAGAACCGTAATATCCAGTTCGTATTGTTGAAGAGATCTTCAATTACAACCTGGAACTCTCTTTATTCTCTGAAGAGCACCATCTTACCATTAATTCATGATGAACTCATGCATAAGCAGTTTATTTAAAAGTCAAAGAAAAATATTTCCAAGCTTAGATATTAATTAACAATTAAACGATGTTTTGATATATATAATAGGATACTAAAATTATTTCACCAGAAAGAAAAACGAATAAAAATTTATATCTGTTGGGCAAATATATTATATTGAAAATATTACAAGTGATAAATATTTTCTAGAAATTTCGAAACATAAGTTCTATGAAATTAAATGTCAGAAAGATTATTCCTGGCAGTAAAAACAATATTTAAAAGCATTTTATTTTAGTCAAACAGAGATTGGAGGGCATGTATGGGTACAGTTGATTTAACAAAATGCTGTAGTTCATTAACCATAGTGACTTGGAGTTGATCACAAGGCAGTCTCTTGTTTAACCTTTGGCCAAACACTTTCTGTTAATAATAAATTTACAGAATTCACTACCCGTGGCAACAAACGAACAATTTCTACCATAATCAAACATAACTGGCAACAATACTGATTGTGATATAAACGTGTAAATATAATACTAGCAACCAATACTGTTCTCATGTATTATACTTCTCAAAGAAAGGCTTCACAGCTTCCTTTAAAGAGTAGTACCTTAAATCAATAAAAATATAACAGACACTTTTCGAAGTTTGGTCAGTGCGAACAAGATGTGATCGAAACATATATCTAATGACATCATAGACCATAAATCCAAGTGATGGGCCATGTGACAAGGTCAAATATCTACTGTCATTGTGCGTTCTCCTTATTATTATCAAACACAAATGTAAACACGATGCTATAAGCAGGTCTGGAACTCATCTGAAAACGCAACATCATGTCATTTATGGGTTTTGATTTTTTATTTATCTTATTATGGAAGAGCCTCCCATTTATATTGCAGCATAAGGGATACTAGAAATCAGGGTACTCAATATCATGATCAATGGTGATGCAAATGTTGTCGAACTGTTTGTGTAGAAATTTGTTGCGTTGCAATCGATCTTATTCTTGACTGAAAGATCGCTATATGGTTGTACGATCCACTAAGGTCAAATAATAACATGTGAATCTCGTAAAAATTTAAATGTCGTGAGATGGGCTTAGCATAGTGGTAGAAATTTTAGCTGCAACATGCATGGGTTCTGGCTCCAGTGGTCGTGTTGATTTGGGTGTTGTTTTCCTTATCGGAAGGTACTGAGTTCTTCATACTGGCATCTTCAATCCTGACTTAACCGAAGATCCGTCATGTTCACTGAAGGTAGATAGAGCACTTTAAATAGGTCTTGATCCCAAATGAAACGGTATCTCGGAGTTAACAAGGCAAATATTGGATGGTCTTCAGTTTAGCCCATGCTTCTAAATTACAAAGAATTCCATCAAGCTGCTAACTTGTAGAGCCTTACTCTGGACTAGGTACTGGGAAATATGCTGGTGCATGCCAATACGTATGTTTTCTTGGCTGTTAGTGATAGCATGTCTCTGAGATTCAGTAAAAATTCATTAAAATCGTCCGGAATACATCAATTCCATATTCAATAAGACAATCAGGAGTTCTTGAGTGATATGATTAAAAGTATTTCAATATGATAAATCATAATCCCTGTAATCTACACACATAATTAAACTTTTATCAAAGAGATAAATGTACTGGTAATCTTATAAATGATCTATTACTTTGTTACACCAGGTTCAAATGTTCAAATTCACCTTGGATAAAAGAAACCAGCAGTACAAATTTCTCATTTGAGCACGTTATAGGTGTCGCTATCACCGCATGAACAGGAATTCAATTTGAATATAAATAATGTTCCTGTCAAGGAAATTTTTTTGCGCTGCCTTCTTCGTGTAACAATTTTAATAATAGTCAGTAGTACTGTATATCATTCTTTTAAAAAGTAATAAAATGTTACTTCAATTTTAATACAAATTGGAATGCATTAAATTATATCGTTGAAAAATGCTAATAAATTTTGTTCCAATGTAACTAAATAATATTTTAATTCTTTTTTGGATTAAAAAGATTTTTAATTTCTAGTTTATACATAATGATATTCAGAATTTTTTTATTTGAGAGGATAAAATTATCTCCCTGTGCACCAAGGAATATGACACAGAAAAATCATAAAATGGGGGAAAAACACGAGAGAAAAAACAAGATATAAAAGAAAAAGGAGGAGTTAAATTACAGAATGGAGATAAATTTTTTAAAAAATACAAAAGCCTCTTTCTTAACTAAGTTCAACAAAATTGGGGATCATCTGTTATTCAAGTCTTTACGAAGATCATTTCTTTCAATGTTAGACAAATAGACATGGAAAATTGTCAAGAAAATTGTCAAGAAAGATTGTCAAACCCAGAGTTGCAGATGCACACGCCACTGTTTTTGATATGGAAACGATGAAGTAGCTATTGAATTTCCCATGACAGGTGAAAAATTGAGTGATTTTAAAGTCAGTATAGAACTAGTGGCTCTTAATTCTGCAGAAAACTGAAGGGAGAAAATATTTAGACCACCTACAATAGAGAGAAGAAACGAAACTTGAGTTCCTTTCTGTGATTATGTTCTTTTGGGTAATTGATTTAAAGAAAGATTTGGGAAGATTAGTATGAGTTTATTTGTAAGTGATAGAGAAGATTTGGCCTGGAAATCTTCTCTTTCATTGCCTTCTTTCATTCACAACATTGTGACACAACACATGAGAGAAATGGAAGGAAAAATTTTTAATATCGTACCTGTGAATAGAAGTCTGGACTTTTACAAGGAAATTTTCACATCTTGCAGAGCCAGAAGGGATGACATCGAGTCACTGAAAATTAAAACTTTTTAAATGCTTATCTATGGCATCTTTAAAAGCAAGATTAATGCCGAGTAATTCCGCTTGGAAGATACAATAATAGTCATTAATGTGGTGCATCTCATGACTCACTTCAAAACAATTTTGAAAATATACGTAGGCAACACCTACTTTTTCGTTAACTTTGCTCCCATCAGTGAAGTAAATAACATATTCTTCCTTAATCAAATGCAGCAAGAGGAGATCTTGTCGATGGAGAGGGTAGGGAAGAATAATTCAGGATGGTTAGAAAAAGAGTCTTGAGCATAACGACAAGCTTTATTTTGATAAAGGATCACAACATCAAGAAGTGGAAGACCAGAAAAAATGAAGAGAGCATCGTAACTGATTCTTCTATATCCTCTAAAAACTCTCAAGAGCAGTCTTCTTTGTATTTTCCTGATGAGTTTTTGGTTTATTTTCTTCTTCAAACTATCTGCTCAAACTCGAGATGCATAAAGAATAACGGGACAATACCTTGTTTATAAATCAATTTAGCAATTTCGAATTTACTGCCTGGACTATTATTACAAACTCTATATAATCCCTTAGAAAGAATTTTAATTTTAGGTAAAATGTAGTTCAAATGTTCTTTCCATTGAAGTTTGTTATCAATAACAACGCCAAGATATTTAATGTTATCATCAACTTCCAGAAAATGGTTACCCATAACAAGATTGACATTGGTATTATTGTCAACTATTTTTGTGAATCATAATTACTTTGCATTTGTATGATTGAATTCCAGCTTGCATGGTTGAGCCCAATTACGAACAAAATTAAAAATATCTTGAGCAGTACTGCATAAATCGAGAAAATTCTTACTCTGAACAATTATTAATAGGTCATCAGCGAAAGCAATTTTCCAGGTTGACTTAGTGGTCAGTCTGCGTTATTCTGATTGAAAATACAGGGACTCAAATATTCTATCTTTCAACAGCACTGTGTTAGATGAAGGCACAGTTCATTATTGGTTGTATATAATTTTTTGTCAATCAGGAATTTGATTCCTTCTTTATTTTCATTATTCTTCCTTATTGAGAAATCTTATAAATTTCGATTGTACTTAAACCCAAAATTCTGGCTAGCCAAAATCAATCTCATGTATTATTGGTTAGAAACAATGCACTTGTTTTTTGGTTTGAATAGGGGCACTGCTCATTAAAATATTTATTCTTGCTACGGAATTGTAATTATAGATAAAGAGGGTCAATAAAAGTAAGCAAACTATAAATATAAATTTATTTTTCTAGAAACAAATGGGGTGTCATGTCAGAAGGAATACATGTCTTGTACAGACTTCTTTTCTAGATCCTACAGCATTAGCATCTAGAAAGTCTCTATATATACCTACGTAGAACTTTTCTAAACTCAAATTTTAGAGCTGTTTCTTTTACATTTGATCTTTCAAATTCTTATAAAAATCGAAGAGTTCTAAGGAATGAATATAGTTTTACAGATATTTCTAAAAATATTCAGTGAATAAAAGAATTTAATGAGCAATAATTATATAAAATTATAAATAAACTTTTTTTAGGTAAAATATTATTTACTTATCCTCATTTTCACATGATCTAAATTGGGAAATTGTTTAAAATGTATAGACGTCTAAAGTATGAAATCTTTCAAGTGTTGGAGAATCAATCAATCAAAATAATTAAAAAATTACTTTGTCTTCAAACAGTTTTACCTCTGAAGACAAAAAATATATTACAGATTATAAATTTTCGAGTTTGTGCTAAGAGTTTTAATTATTATTTACAAATTTTTTAATGAATGTTTACTATGCTTAGGCAAAAATCATATTCATTTAGTCTGATCATAAAATTTTAAATTCTGGTGAAATTTTATTCATTATCATATAGTATATAGTTATAAATTATAAGCAATATATACATAGCTCTAAATGATTACAGTTTCACTCATGAGAAAACTTTTAAAGATTTGAATTTAGAATTCGAATGGATAGTAAGACATGATATACTAGTGCATCTCAAAGCTGCGGGGAGACAATTTTTGTCGAAAACATTCAGATCATTTTCATTACAAATCTATCGATGAGTGTCTTTTGTTGCTGAGTTCTAATTGTTTGGCTGTTAGCAGCTGATTAATGTGGCTGTTCCTTGCAAGTGGCATGTTCACTCTCCGAGCCCTCCTGCATTTCATAACAGTGGCATCAGTCCACACAGTTCATTAGCGTAGAAGCGACAGGACATCGCCCCCCAGCAGTGCCAAGAGTTTGAGAACGAAGCGCACATCCTTCCACCGATTTCTCGGTTCTGGTGAAAACCCGGAATTCCGAAATAATTGTGTTCTTTTTTTTTTATTTCTACTCTCTGCGTATGTCAAGTGCCGTTCTCCAGAAAACGGCGGGGGATCAAGAATTTTGAGTGGATTCTAAACAAGAATATTTAACGTGAGATATTGTTTATTTCCCCTGAGACAGCTTGTTATATTTTTTAAATGTTTCTCAGAACTGGAAAAAGGTAAAAAAAAAAAATTAACCTTCAAATTTTTTTTCTTAAAAATTCTTTAAAGTTAAAAAATATATAAAGCAAAGAAGTTTTCCTATTATGTATATGATTATGTATGATAATTTCATAAATATTGTTGCTATTCTTAAAGGAAAATAAATACAAATAATTAATAAAATAATCTAGTAAAAACTGTAAAATTTTATACAAAGAGGGAACAGTACTCAGATTTATACAACTGACAAAATATATGATTTCTGAACAGAGGGTCATAAAAGGAATAGAAGCTGCAAATACAAAAGAATGAAGCTTACTTTTGTGAATTTATAAAAGGTTATTATTTGAAACTTAGGGACTTTATATAGTTTTAGAATTCCAACCCAAAAGTTTTAACAAATAGAAGTTCAATGATTGTTCTGCTCATTGATCAGAGACCAATAAAGATCTGTTCTCTTCATAGAGGAGTTGAAATGACGTTTGAAAGAATTGAAAAACATTAGCAATCATCAAAAATAGATAATATTTATAAAGATGATCTTGTGTTTAGATAGACATCCAGAGTTTAATTCTTGCTCAAAATTCCACATTAGAAATTTAATGGTGAGGTAAGTAGAGATATGAAGTTAGCTGGTTATGTATATTGGATTCAAAAACTGTTTTTCGAAGATCAACATAAAAAATGACACAGTAAAATTAGTTTATATAATAATGAAAGCAAACTTATATAAATTTATGCGAAAACATTTACTACCACTTTCTTTATAGAAAAGAACATGTATATGTATATAAGGGAAAGAAAAATATGCAAATATATGGCTTTCGTAATTACGCGTATAACTTGTTGATTTTCAACTTTTGTTAGCAAGATTCTGTGACAATAATCAATGGGTTCCCGCAATGTTCGAGGGAATCCGTTTGCTCGATTCATTAAGGTGGCGGCCGGGCATGATGGATGGAAATAGGGATATAGCAGGCTGATGCTGTTAGGCGTCTCATAAGTCTCGCAGAGTTGTCCACCATCTCTGGGATCAATATCAAACAAAAGTTTTTGTGTCCAGAAGACGTGTTATAAGCCAACCACGAGCTGCAACATCAGCAGAAGATCGTTTTATAACAATAGACACCTCTCAACCAAATATTTATATGAATGGCAGTTAACTGAATTGTTTGAAAAATGTCAGATATCTGAACTGCATTCTGGATCAGGCGATGTTAAGTAGCAGTTGTTGTTGGGTTGGGTTTTATGGCGCAAGGTCCAAGATTGGACAAACTGCGCCAAAACTATAATTTTGTATATAATTTTTTTTTTTTTTTTTTTTTTTTTTTTTTTTTTTTCAAAACCCAAGCAACATTAAAATTTTAAAAAGTAAAAAGTTGTATATAATATACTAAAAGCTAGGCAAATATTAAAGAAAACGAAAAAACTAAATTTTAATGATTCAAAACATAAATATTAATTAAATAAAATGCAAGAAACCTATTGCTCTCAAGAATGCAAATAGGTTTCTGTGCGGTGGATCCCCTAGCAAATCAATCATAGTTAAAATATTACTTTTAAAAAATTGTAAACGTTGATTGTAAAAATAATGACATGAAATTAAAATATGAAAAATTGTATATGGTTCATCACACGTTTCACACCAAGGATTTAGTTCACTTAAAAATAAATGTCTATGTGTGAAACGTGTGTGTCCGATACGAAGGCGAGTTAATCTAACATCGGCACTTCGTAACGGTAAAACTGAAGATGGGATGACGTATGGAAAAATGGCACGCAACTTGTTAAGTAGCAGACACATAGGGATTCAAATGACTAAATATAAATAATAGGCTTAACATCCTCAAATATATTTCCAGTTGAGATTGCAGCTTAGATGCTGATACAATATGAACAACTTTTATCTCATTGGTCAGACCAATTTTGGAATATGGCTTTCCAATTTATTTTTGTGCACCTGAAATGAATTCAAATAAGATTTAAAGAGTACATTTGAGTGCTACAAGAATTATTTCTGGACTCCGTCTTAACAAAATTATACTGAATTAGATTGATCTGCCTCCTTTTTCTTTGAGAAGGAACTACTGCCTTACTAAATATTACAATAAGCTATAAAGTTCGGTGCACGGCATAGAACTTCTGCCTATCTACACTCTTGGCATTACAATGCAAGTTTAAAGAAGCATAATCCTTTTTCATTGGCAAGAGAGATGGGACTTCTTTCTGATGATATGAAAGCTCATTCTTTAAAGCGTTTCCTTGTAAAATGACAGCCCTTGAATAAGTACATTTCCACAAAGAAATCCAGTCCAGGGTGTGTAAAGTGATGTATTTACCTATGTTTCCCAGACCAATCGCTCTTGATACAATACAGGGTATCCCCCTTTCGGTACTGAAAGTGTATAATGATGGAAGTAGGGAAGATAGTGGTGTTTCTGGAAATAGCGTACATATTGAGGATACTCAGTAAGATATTTTATTTAGAATCAGAAATCCTGACGGCCCTCAGGTTTATAGGTTCTAATTAGCACTAGTTTATGAGGAATTTCACTTTATTCAACTGTTAATTGAATTAGTTTCCAAGGACATTTGAATTTCATCTGACAATCGTGCTTCTTTTCAATATTTTTCTCATTAGATGACTTAGGGGCATGTGAGATTACTGAATATTTTTGACTTTGTTGTTCAGTTGTTTGATGAGCATTAAATACACTTTCAGGGAATCCCCATCTATGTTGGTTTGAATGATACCCCTGATACGAACGAAACCCTTGATAATTTGGCAAAGATTACCTCTGCTTACAACCTGCATGGCAATGCCAGCTTGATTTGCACAGAAATGCCCTCAATCAAAAAGATAGAATTAAATGCAATTTGGAGAGTCCCACCTGAATATACTTGGTACTTTATAAAGACTCCTTTGGTATCACCAGCTCAATAGTTCAAGTAAAAAGCTGACAACTCTCTTACTTTTTTATTGGGCACATCAAATCCTTTAGATGTCTTCAAAAAAGAGAGAGACTTTCCAGAGTGTCATAGGTGCAGGACTGAACACTCTTTCCCTGATCATATTCTCAAGTACCCAAGTTTTTAAAGGAGCCATACCTGTTTTTAGATTTTTTTTATAAATTTTTGGTTTTATGGAGATGGTGTATAGTTCCTACACCCCCTCTGGGATTAGAAACAATAGCAATAGGCTATTTTGAGAAATTTAAATACCAACATTCAACTTGTCTTGCCTTTTTATGGGAATTTTTATTAGACAGTGGACCATAATTATCTATCTCGAGAACGAAGCTCCGATAAACTCCTATGCACTTACTTCGACAGACTTGCATTCAGAAAGTAGACACTTATTGTTCATAAGAGTTGGGATCAAATCTGAGACTTTCCATTCCAGTATAAATTAACCCGTCATTAGGTTACAGTGAACTCTTCTATTTAAATTTAAATAAAGTCTGTAATAAAAATCATTTGTACGCTTTGTCTGTAGTTGCTATTTTTAGATTTACATGTTAAAACTTTCGTCTGCAGCCCATATTATTTTATTTATTGGTAATCATTCCTTAATAGAAATAGTAATCTCTCGTCAATAACAAATTCTTGAAAATTCAGTTGTGAAGATTTTTTTCCGTAGACAAAATTATCAAAATCCGGAATAAATTGATCCAGATTGAAAATAGGAGAATTATATACCACCAACTATAAAAAATCAATCGATTTGATAATAATTTAAATAAGAGGAGTCTACTTTTCAATATTGTTTTAAGAGAGAAGGGCAAGAAGTCGTTTCACAATAGAAAAAATTACAAAATATTTATTTCTTACGCTAGGCAACTTCGCTGAAGCACGTGTTTTAAATTTAAATTACTTTTCCACGAAAATGTCAAGAAAATTAATTATTTGTTTTCTAATATTACAACACGGAGAATGGCGACAAAGTTTCTTTTCGTAGTTTTTATCAGCTAAAATCAAAATTTATATTCTTTTTCAAATCACTTACAAGAAAGAAAATATTACTATCGGTGTATACGACGTGTGCGAGTAGAGCCTTCGTGCATGTGATTTATGGCTCAAAACCTTTTCCTTGCATTTTAAAGAATGCATTTATTCTTCAAGGATTATCTTCCCCGGTTTGAAATATGGCGACACATTTATGTTCATCTGGCAAAAAGAAGTGAGTGTAATTTACATGCCATGTGAATGGCAGTAAATAAAATGAAAGTAAATATTTTAGTTTAGGCAAATTATCATTGATTATTTTGCTGGTGTTAAGGCTCCTAAACATATTCGTAAACATTTAAATTAGATGTTTCAGAGACAGATAAACTACACAGAATTTTGCAGACAGTATTTACATGGTCAAATTTAGAGTATGACTGAGAATATACTTTCTCTGCAAGGCTTTCATTGTTTATTTTCTATTTATTTGTGTTGACGTTTATAAAAACTGAAATTAAAATTAAAAAAAATATAAATATGCCAATTTCTTCAGCTGTATTAATTTTTTGTTTAATATTTTCATTCACTGTTTTCTTAAGTGAATAAAATCCTTCGCACGAGCAAGAACTTAAATGAATTATATCTAAATATTCTCTTGATACTTTTTAAAATGAAGCAATTAAGGGCAAAAAATATATAATCATTATAAATCAGACAAATTATGCTGTACATAAATAACAATACAATTACTCATTCTTATAAAGATATGCAATTTATTTATAAATAAAAAATTAAATTTTGATTTTAATTAAATTTATTTGATAAAATTTCATTAAAATTTTGAAATTAAATTTACCTGTATGTATTTCCCGAATTGTGTAATTTTATGATAATCTTTTTATGTATTTCCCAAATTGTGTGCAGTAACATTTTTTAATTATTATAAATAAACATACTTAAATAATAATTATAAATTCATATAATTGAATAATAGTAAAAAAGAAGTAAAAATCGAGTACGGGGAAACACTTTTTCTTACTCATTTTTTAAATTTTGTGAAATCTATAAAAGTTGTATTCTCACTATATTACTGAAATCAATTTCGAGTATTCATTCTAATAGTTTTAAAATCCTCCCACATTTTCCTAATCATTTCCGTGTTTAGATAGAGTATATGTACAGTAAAAAATTGAATCGTGGTTGATTGGGGATGTCTGTCAATAGAGGGGCCTCGCGAAGAAGACGGGATCAGGTGCGAGATCGGAGCGTAGACGAGGGGCGCCTCCGACGCCCACGCGCCCCGGCGTGAGGCGCCAAAGCGGGCGTCGCGAGGCCTCCTATTGACCCCCCGACCCGCGTTACATCATTCCCTGTGTAGCCGCCGACACTATCGCGGAATTAAAAGTCTATACAATGTTAATGAAAAGAACTGTCATGCGCACCCACTCCATTGTTTTTCACGGTTAATGCGGAACACTGTAAGAATCAAAACGCCAACAGTACATCACCGTAAATAAGAATAAAATAATGACTTTAAATAAATAATTTTTAATTTTTTTTATTAAATAAATTCCCATTAACTATTCCCATTTTGAAAACTCGCTTTTGAAAGTATTACAAAATTTATTATTAAAGATGTAATTGGAAATTTGTGATTAAGTAATATCAAGATATTTACTTAATTGACAAAATTAATACACTACATCTAGAAAAAAATGTAGGTAAGAATATATTTATTTGTTATTTTATATTATATTCAACGTATTTCTTCTAAATCTGCAATTCTTAACTATTTTGACAAAGCCAAAAAGTTTAAAGTGAATGTCATATCTTTACCAATTCAAATGCTCTGGAATTGAGACTTGATTTGGGAGTCAGCAACAGTAACTGAATAACAGAAAATGAATCGAATCAGTAATTCCAATCATTTTTCCATTTCATTTTTTTCAATAACTATTTATCTGAAAATTTTAATATTTTGGTTTAGCTAATTTGTTTAAGTTGTGATTATCGATTTATTTTTTAATACTCTTTATTAGGTGATTAACATTTTTTGTTGACAATGAAAATATTTACAAGACTTATTTTCCCATATAACTGAACTATTTATTAGTTAATTAATTTCATCAATTATTCAGAAAATTGTTAGCTTCAAGAAAAATTTGTCTAGAACACTAAATTTAACAACTTTAAGCAAAGTTGGACTGTCTTATTGAATTAAGGCTAATACTTAAGGGCGGAGTCACATATCGGAGATTATGTAACTGTCAATGAAATTCTTTAAAATTTGATTGACAGTCTGTCAATCAACAGTGTAATTTTTGGAAGAGGACTTTGGAATTAAGAGTCTGTTATACATTATTTTCCTAACATTTGCGCATCACAGCACAAATAATCTAAATAAATATAATAAAATTAAAAATATAACTGAACCCTTTGTTGTGCAAAATAATTATTTTGTTTTGATTCTTTTCTTGTAATACTAAAATAAACTGAATATAGAGTTCCACTCTTATCAAATTGTTGCAAGTATTTGATTCACCCATATTCAAATAATTGAGAAATTTTGTAACAGGAGAAAATTGTCCACATTGAGGTATTTTCATAGCGATTTATATTTCACAAATATTACTAATGCTTATCAATACAAAAAATTAAATGGAGAAAACTAAGCCAGATACAAAGTTAGAAAGAAACTGTCTTTCCAGTAAATTATAAAATAAAATAAAAGCTAATTTTTTTATAAAAAGGAAAACTAGAGTTATTCAAAATAAAGATTAAAATATAATCTTATACATTAATAATAATATAAAATATTTTATCACGAAAGAGAGTAAATGTGCGGGAATGTTATACTCAACAAAGATCCAAAATGTTTATAATTTTACAATATGTATATAATATTTAAGAAATAATTTTTTCCTACGAAAAGAAATTTCACAATGTAAAACGAAACATCCAGAAAAAAAATTATTAAAATGTTGGTTTTAATTTGTATAAAAGAACATTTTAAAAATTTCGAGATATGTTTATCTATTTTAAAAAACAAAACTAGCATAAAAAATTTATTGGTCGTTCTCAACAGAATGACATAAGCTCTTCTAAAATGAGTGAGATTAATAACTATTTCCTTGCACTATAAATCGATTAAACATAATGTTTTTGCGGAAATAATCAGATAATATCAACTTTTATGCTCAGGTTAATAAAATAAATGAGCCATCTGAATTTTTTCACATATTTGAACTGATTACAAAAACTACGTATAGGTAAGAGATCTTACTCTGAATGGCAAGTACAATAAACGAGCGAAAGCAAAGGAAGTAATCGAAAAGAAATCTGAGTTCCCAGTCCTCTGACACGCCATTGACCTGTAAAAGGAGGAAATGAACAGGAAGAAAAAAAATTTATCTCTTACAAATTTATCTCTTGAAACATGCATTAATTTTAACTAAAACAAGATAAAGCTCATGATACTATAACTCGAATTATACGAACTGTTACTCATTTTATCGAACTTGCAAGAGTATTAAATAAAATTTTTTGCACTTAAGCATTTCCACTAATTCCACTAATTTATATATTTTATTAATATATATCCACTAATATATATATATATATATATATATATATATATATATATATATTA
>JAPDSC010009200.1:76403-93125 GCA_026290005.1 Latrodectus geometricus | reverse complement strand
TAAAAAAATGGAACGAAAATATCTGTAACAAATATTTTTTCAAAACACTTTAAAACAACCACATCAAAAGTGTTTAAAAATTTTTAACACGGAATAATTCACTATAATTTCAAACACATTTCTACAAAAACATGAAATTCATAGTCAATAGTTTTAAACAACGTCTTAAGTAATTGTTCCAATTAATTGTATAATTCTTTTCCTACTTTAATTAATAATTAAGTAATACAAAGCCTTTCATAATTTATATATTAATTAATTTTTTTGGAATTCCTTTAGTAGTTCTCGTAGTGTTTGCTGAAATCCGCGGGAGATAAAAGGAATTTAAATGAAGCAATAGTTTACACTCATAAATCAAACTTAGAATAACTCAAGGCGTCGCTGTTTACACTGCCATACAGCAACTGTTATCCTTTCTTTTTTGCTTCAAGGCGCCCATTGATGACGCAAGCTTTCACTCAGGAATTCTTTCCGAATCGACATCACGTGACGAGATTTATTTCGTGACTTCGCTTTCTTTCTTCGGCTGTGGTAAAAGAAAAAAAAATAATATAATAAAAATAAATAATAATTTCCATCACAAGCGCAAAAACGGACATCGGTTGTCATTTTCGAATTTTCCGGAGACAAATCGAGCGGAAAGTATCCCCAATGTGTGGCATGCGTTGCATTTCGCGTGGGTGGGGATCCCGACGAGGGGCCACTCGCGCTGGGCCCCACAGGACGGAGTCGATGAGCCTTCGAAGCGACAGATGGGACTTGGCCCTCGGGGCCCGTTTGAGGGCTCCAAGCTGGCTGAGTTTGGTTCCTTGAAACAGAGGTGCCGCACCCCTTTCGAGCGTCTTTGTTTTTATTTATCGCGACGCATTTGTCTGCAGCAGCGGTGTCTCTTTGACCCTCGGATGAATGGATGACGAGCCTCATTTGTTTTCTCTGCTAATGACCGTGATTCGATAGAAGCCTCAACAGCCAATCGGAAATGTTTTCCTCCGTTGCGAAATGTTAATATTGATCTTTTTTCAATGGGATAGGATTATCGTTTTAATTAATTTTATTTTTAATTTATTCAAAGTAGAACAAAGTATTGTAAGAGAGGATGTACCATTATTTTCTATGATTTTAAAATGGGAAAAAATACTTAAAAGAAAATTATGTATATTTCTTTGAATAAAGGAAAAGTAATCAAATTAAAATTAAATTTTAAATGCAAATTTTGCTCAAATGGCAGTTTCAAACTTTTTGTGTGCGCTTTGCCTTAAATCAAATGTTTCAAAAAATAAAAATAAAAAATAAAGCTTTCCTTTGAAAGCTTTAAGAACCAGGCCAAATGGAAATTTTGGGACTAATATTAGACAATATTTGTACTGTGCAAGAAATTGGATATTAAGCATTCAAATTATTTTAAATGCACATAGAAGTACAAATGTAATGTGCGCGTCACTCCAAATATTGACAATGCATAAAAGTTATTAAAAAGTTCTTTTCCATCAATTAATAATTATTCAGCAGATATTAAATATCTTCTTAAAATATTAAATATTAAAAATTTATTAACAACAGTATTCATACAAATTACACTACAAATATAATTAATAAAAAGGAAAAATACAGATTTTTTTTTTCTTACGCACATCACTATATTTTTATCATCAATAACTCAAATTAATTCCCTAAAAATAGTTTGCAAAATGGATCCATCGTAAATGCCCTGTTTGCTCTGTCAATAAAGAAGAATTTTCAAACGTAAAATTGCCACAAGCATATACTTTTCAGCCTGTGTTTGTCATAATCTTAGAATACACAATTCTGACGAGATTGAAACACTCGCTTATAATATCTCTATTTCTTATCGAAAATAAATATCTGTGGTTTAAAAAATTTGGGGAGCTTAAAGAAGCCGTCAGCTTTTTGAATGAAATAAAGCCATTTGTATTATTTTTCAATAACAAACTATAAACTTCAAATATATGCAACAAGAGGATTTATTTATAATCCACTTGTTGCATTTAAAGTAAAACTTTAAACCGAATTTCGCTGATCTCATATGTAAATTTCATACTAAAAGAAAACACTTGTTAAAAAAATATTTGATGTCCAAAAACATTTATTATTTATAAATTTTTACCGATGATCAATTTTAAGCAAATTAACTTCTTCTTAAAGGCTTTTTAATAAATACGCTTAAAGCATTATATTAAAAAATTTTTTTTTTATTCTATGGAAAATGGGATAATACTGAGTAACTATTTTCGTTAAACAAAGTTGCGAAAACCACACTATCCAACGGGGATTTTTTATAACTTAATAGCAGAATGACGTAGATTTGCGGGGAAGCTGACATTCCAACAGATTTCAGAGATAAATAAATTTTATAGAAACCGGATAAAGAATGAAAATTTTAAAACGCGTTTTTATGACTGTCCCAAATTAAATGAGAGATTGTGAAATTGCACAGTCATGTTGAGAAAGGGATAGTTGTGTGGAGAGAAAGGTGCCATCAGAGTGTTGTATTGTTTTCGAATGGATTTGGAACTCAACTGGGAAACTGGTGAAGTTGCCTCAGTAATTTCGAACCAAAAAGAACCGCATGAAATTTTAAAAGAATTAAATTCTCTTTTGTCAAATGAATAATCTTACGTTCAAATTTCAAAAAGGAAACCAGTTTCAATCACTGTA
Organism: Latrodectus geometricus; assembly: GCA_026290005.1. Lineage (NCBI taxonomy): Eukaryota > Metazoa > Arthropoda > Arachnida > Araneae > Theridiidae > Latrodectus > Latrodectus geometricus. The sequence goes on along the minus strand of JAPDSC010009200.1, from coordinate 90,449 downwards.
GTAGCATTTTTTTTAAATTTATTGTTATTGAAATGTGGTTTATATTTATAAATAAGCCAATGAATCCTGGAGATAAAAAATACATCTCAGAATGAGTCCTCTAGTAGATAAAAAAGAATTTAAAAAAAATATTGAAATGAAACAGAACCATGCTATTTTCAATTTTTTTTTATGATACCATGATATAGTCCATTCAAAGGAAGCAAAATACTTGAAAAATACATTTTGCCCTCTAAAAATTAATTATTTTTCTTTTTTGAATAAAAGTATGAATAGAATAATTTGTAATATTTATATTATAATCGTCTCGTTCATTAATTTATCATATGAATGAACACAACTGTATTTTTTTCATTAGCATAAAGGAATTATAGATTTTACTTTTTTAATTTTTTGGGATGCTCTAAAATTTAAATTTGAAATGTGTTTCACATTTTTAAAAGTTTAAAAATAATAAAGTGAAACGAATTTTATAAATAAGTTTTCCATTTATGAATTGTTAACTATGGTTGTCAATAAAAAAACATGTATTTCTTCGTAAAAAAAGAATTACATTTTCATTTTTTTTCATCTTGAGATTATCTCTCATTGTTAAGCACACAAAACATATTTCAATTTCATTTGACATAAATTAAAATAAATTTATTAAAATTTATGTATATAGCTAAATGTAATTGTAAAGATTGTTAAGGTTTTTATGTAATTTTATGCGAAACAAATTCCTTGCATGGAAATTAGTTGTCATTTCAATTTAATCTAAAGATGGAAAAAAAAATATTATCCAGCAATATCTTATGAAAATTCATTATTAAATTGATTTATTCCAATAGGAAACAGTTTATCTATTCCAAACACGTCTAGTGCATCATTAAGATTTACTAGATAAAAATTATAAATCTGTCATTCCATTCAAAATTATCTATGGTAAATAAAAAATAAATTATAATTTGTATATTTCAAAAGTGAATTATCAATAAACCTCTTGGCTAAAAAATAATATGTAATGTAGAAGATTTGTGTATATTTTTTCATACACATGATAAGTATGCGTATTAGAGCAAAAGCACGTATCAAACATAATTTTAAGCTGTTTCTCTTCATATTAACCAAATACTTTAATTTTCTCGAATGCCATGAAACATCCAGTACTTTACAAGATAGAATAGTGTAGAACATTCTTTTATGTAAATGAATTGTCAAACTTTTATGAAGCCTTCTTAATCAACGTCACGTATCGGTAGCTCTTCTTAGAATTTTTTGTCCTTAATACTTCTGGTGAAGATTATTCGCTCAGTTAACTGTATCTTCCACTTTTTTAAAGAAAATCCCTTCCAATCAAAAGGGCGCATTAAAAAAATATTCTGTCAAGCAATCAATTATCGCTGTAAACAATGCAGCCATTGCCCAACAGGCGGGATTGGAGACCAGCTAAGGAGAAGAAAAAGAAGTAATCAAATTCGAAACCCATTGACATATCTCTACTCGAGATCTCCTACTCAATTAGCATACTAAGTATCCCATCTCGCTATCTGCACTTTGCATCAGGGAGGCTGCAATTATTGTCGCCAGAATCAAATGCCCGTGATCGCCAGATGCCGCCAAGTGCTTGTCTTTCATGTAAAGAGGCTTGTGAGAAGCCTTAATTTGAATTTTAATGACAAGAAAAGTTCTTATTTATTTTATTGCTGTTATTTTTTGTCGTTATTATTGCTATCAAAGGGTGGAAGTTAACCATTAGAGACAAGGTAGACCGGATAATGAAATCCGAGGTCCCAACCCACGCTACTTGTTAACTAGTAAAGATTCATTTTTTTTTTCTTCTGATCTCTTTTTTGTAGTGTGATACATCTGGCGCGAAATTTGTCATCTGAACTTGTTTTGGGTGACGCTGTTTCTTACAGTTTTTGCTTGTCACAAGACAAATGTGGTTTTGGGAATTAGTGTCATTTTATAAGACGAATTGACGCTAGGTAAATCTTAGGAGCCATAGAGTTAAGTTATCTTTGATATATTTATGATTTCGCTTGACATCTTGATATTTTATTTATTTTTAGCAAAATGTTTTCATGCACAAAGTTATCCATTTATTTCGATTATTTGAAACTAAAAAATAAAATAAAAAAAAAATAAATAAAAAAAAAAGTAGAAAACTATCAACTATTTTTTATTTATTTATTTATTTTTTACATATTATTTTTTAAACATTTTATTACTTATTTTCAAACATTTAGAAAAAATATGTATCCCATATTCTTATGAATTAAATTTCTTACAAAAAAATTAATCTAATTTAAACTTAAACACCTAAAATTTAGTGATATTTTTTACAGCTGGTATTTATGACATTCATATAACAATGCTGAGAATAATTAAATAAATTTTATTGTTTGAGAAAAAAAAATAAGTATAGGCATCATGAAGCGAATGGTGATCAGATCTGAGTTATAGTAATGAGAAAAATTACAAAACAAGATCACATGATCGCTGAACTCTAGATTATAATTTTATGTCTTTTTTGTTTTTCTTTCCTTATCAGCAGTTCTAATACATTTTATTGCTGACATATTTTCTATATTTAGAATTATGATGGAAAATAATATGTCACAAAATATATACACATCACATAGGAATGCATTTTATGCAATTTATAAAATATTGTACGGAATTTTCACTTTCTTTTTATTTTTCATTACATGATGGATAACATATATATAATAATTACGTAATATACTTAGAGATTACATAATTTAATTATATTTATAATGATTTTTCGAGATTTACTTAAATATAATAAAAAAATTTTATGTTGAGAATAATTATTAAACACATTTCTGGGTACCTCAAGTAGTCACGAGTACATTAACAGGGAATAACACAAATAGGTTAATAACATCATGGGTGACTTATAACGTGACTATATATAATTAATGTCGTTATTTGTTTTCAGAGAAAAAAGCTACTTTATATTAAAACACGTATCAGTTATTTTGATTACTTCGATTAGTGATATAATTTAAAAACATGAATTACTTCATTTCTTATTAACTCTTTTTAATTTAACAAGATATTTTATTTATAATCGTCAGAATATGAAATGTATGTTAATAATGAAAAATGAAAAATTTATGTTAATAATGTATTTTGAAGAAAAGATGGAAAAAGTTTTTGTAATTTTAGCATATTTGGATTGGAAAATAATTATCAATTCTTATCTACTGTAATAAAGAAATGAAAAGGAATCATTTTTTTAAATATATTGAAACTGTATTACTAAACACATGGTTATTTAATAGCTACTGAGTAAGCCACTAGATGGCGCTTATATCATGCATGAAATAAATAGTTTGCATTCCAAATAAAGAGAACAATATCATTAATATTTTTAGTGGATTGCGAATGATGTTCTTTGAAAAACATTTTTCAAATTATTCATACTCTCGTCTCATTAATAACAAGAGAATTGAATTGTTTTCATGTTCTGAAAAAGAAATATTTTCACCAGAAAAAAAAAAAAAAAAAAACATTTGCAGTTGAAAACATGTATTATAAAAAAGATAGAAAATGAAATATAAGTCCTTTTCCTTTTTAACTTCCAAAAATAATGAAAAATATCTGAAGTACATTTTAAATTTTACATTAGAAATTTAAGTTACTTAAAAATAAATTTTTCTGTATGAGAACTAAAAAATAAAAATAAAATATTTTTTTTTTTAAAAGATACACGGGAATCTTTGAAAGCTATATGGTTTTACACATGCCCAAAATTTTCTTATCACAAAACATTTGATTGATTAGTAACATCGATTTTATTTATCCTTTTAAACTCATAGGACTAAAATATTCTCACGAAGTTAATGGAATATTTTTATTTTAGTAAAAGTAAACCGAATCTTACCTTATGATTAGTTTATCTCCTTGTATATTTAGAAAATTTCGTTATCAGATTTAATTTAACTATTTAAATTATCACACACAAATTTTGCAATACTTTTTATATTTTTCGATTATAGATGCTGTCAAACGAATGTTACTTTACCTTTCAATGATAAAATGTTATTCAATAATAAAGAATACCACTGCTAATTATTTGACATTAAATTGTTCCAGACATTGAATTTGTGGTAGCACGTGCAGAAATCTAATGTCACCTTATGCACATATGATTCTCGTGTGCATAAGGTGACGAATTTGATACCTCATTTTTCTGAATACCGCTGTGATAAGAGAGCGCATGTCCATGGAAATTCTGTGGAGTTTAAAATTCTTCTGCTGGTGTGAAAATTCAAATAAACAGAATGTTGGATCATATACCTAGTTTGTTGTTGTTTCCAATCACATCTGGGGTAGCGGAGCTACACCAGATCCATAAGTTCATATATCCTCAAAAAACCGAGGAAGAGGAGTATATAATTATATCTAGTTTAGAGTCTATGAATTATAGTTAAGTCTATGGGTTAAGTTATAGGAAAATCAGTCAAATAATCTCAGTTCGATCCCGGACATAATTAACTGCAAGCGTTAGGTATTGTTTTTCTGCATTCTTATTTATCAGAGTGGGTGCTTAAGAATTTCTCAGTTTCCTCCCTTGAAACAAGGGAATATTGGACAATATTTGTAAAAAGCTTTTCCGGAAGAAAACATACGGCGTTTGTCTTAGAAAAATATTCGGTGGTTAGTCTATTCGCTACGCTGAGTTAACAGTAGAGAAGTAATTATTTTCTACTCAGGTGTGTAATAGTATATATAGTACCTCGCAAAGGTATGGCGATGATATATTTTTCCATCCTAAGATTTTTGTAGCAAAATTTCTTAATGATGTTAATGAGTTTGTGTTTTTAATCATACTTCAGGATACTCGTCTAATTATAAGCGGAAAAAAAGTAAATTTGAAACATAGCAAGTGTGAATAGGATAAGTGGATTGCAAAAGTTTCAAGAAGATCCAGCTATTCTAGAATTTTATTAAAATGTCTATAAATTAATTAAACGAATATCTTAATGTAATAAAATACAGCATATTTAATGCTTCCTTTCAGATTTTGGTTTGAAGATTGCAGTCCATCATTTGACACGGAAAGTAATAAGACTTTCTGTGTGAACCAAGGGATTTCTGGCTAAAGTTCTTACAGATATTTTGTCTTTGAACAATGATTCCATGCTCAAATCTTTTACCCATGTATTTCCAAAGATGTTTAATTGAATTGAGGTTATGTGATTGACTCAGCTAATCCATTTCATTTTTTTCACTGTAAATCATATTTCGCCATTTTGTGGAAAATTGGTGACTTTGGAACTATTATTTTTTATTACATTCATGATGCATTCTTTTGTGACAGTATATGAGCTTTCAAAATTTTTTCCAATCATTTTATCTCTAATTCATCGATAAGTATAAGGGAGACGTCACCATCTTGTTGAAAAACTTCCACACCATTACACATCTGTTTCCGTGCTTCACTGCAAGACATATTCCTGGAAATCCATTCTAGTGCTCTTTGGATGACGAATATAATGGCGGACATTATTTATTAACAAATTGAACTTGAATTCATAGCTTTAAAAGATCATCTTCCAATCGTTGTCTGTTTTCTGAACAGTTTTTTTTAATAAATTCTATGCTATTTTGTAAATAATATGGAATTAATTGAATTTTTAATTTTTTTACTGATACACAAATGAAGTTTGGCTTTCTACTTACTAAAAGATAAAGAGGAAAGTAGTTATTAATTTTCAATAAGCGCATTGTCTAAATGAGTGTAATGTTTCAATGATGTCATTTAACGGAATCAAAAGCTTGGAGAATTATTGATAGTTAAAGAGAGAACAAAAACAAATCGAAATAACAGAAGCCGTTGGAGCTTCATAAAGTGTGATTTACAAGATCTGGATCTGTTTTTTGGAGATTGGAAATGTTGATCAAAGAACAAGATAAATGCATAGATCTTCAACAATACCCGATGAAGATCGACATTTAACGCTAACGGCTAGGAGACACAATGCCAATTTTCAACAACCACAATTTTACTTGGCTACTGATACCAAATTTTGACTCAAACTTTTCAAAACTGGATCGTTGCTGTAGTTCTGCCCCTGTGGTTAAGTGTATAACCAATCATATGAGTTACAAGGAACAGGGAAGTAGAAATAGAGCATCTCAACTGGAAGAGAAATGAAAAGCGCAATATTTTTTTCTCTGCTGAGTTCTTTTTTATTTAATAAGTGTATATTTATCTGGATGGTACATATGCTAAAAACAATTCTGCTTTAGTGAAAAGAAATGTCAGATTTAATGGTAGAGAAGTGATGGTCTATGCTAGCATTTCCATTGATAATACACCGGCCTTCATTCGAAATAGATCTTTCATCTGTCAGCGATACAAAGATGAGATTCACAGACCTATTATAGTCTATTACGTTGTAGCAATTCTAGCAGATGTCATGTTAATGGATGGAAATCGCAGGTTACATTAATTCTTTGGGTAAAGGATTTTTTAGTAAAAAAAATTATCCATCAATCGTATGAAGGAAATAGAAAGTATGTTCTGTAGAGTTGAATTCGGTAGTCCAATTTTGAGACATTCTAAGCAGACATGTTGCTTCTTACCAACCACAGCTAAAAACTTTCAAAAAGTAGAAAACGATTTTCTTCTGGAAGAAAGAGACGGAATATTCCACCTTATCATTAAAAGTATGAGTTATTCCATACGTCAGCATTGCTAACCATCCAGGAAAACCATATTTTCTACTCAAAACAATTCCAAAGAAACACTTTTATAAGTTATTTTTCATATACAAAAATTCCGTTTCTTTTCCTTCAATGATTTTTTATTATATATTAAATATTTGATGTACAATAAAAATAATATATATTAAATGCTCAATAAAATGCATTTTTTACCGAACATATGTAATTTATATTTCTCATACTGCTACCATGTCTCAAGATCATGTTCAACCACCTAAACATTGCAATTAATCTATATAAAATATTTAATTAAAATATTTAATTAATTTATTTAAAATTAATCCAATAAATCTATTTAGATAATTACAAAAAATGATACTTCAAAAAAGGTTGAAGGATTTTTGGAAACGAAAATTTAAAAACATGAAGCAGGCAAACAAAATAAATTTTTAAGCCTCACTGATTGTTTTATTTTTCAAAATAGAAAAGTTTTTCTAGTAGTATTGACCATGAAGTTCTTTTCATGATTTAAATTTCAATGAATAATAAGTTAAATAGTAATATATATTTTTTCCTCTTAGATGATCTAATAGCTGAAAGATCAATGTGCTGGTCTTCAATTTAACAAATAGTATATCCGATTCTCAAGCCGAACGTGGATTGTAGTGGTTAGAAACACATTTTAAATCATAGTTTCCTGTTGAATTATCATTTGTCCGAAACTAGTGACCATAGAGTAACTAGTTTCAGACAAAGGTGAAAATTGAAGCTCCTCTTCCAAGATGTTTGATGACTGTGGACAGTGTCAATGTTTCTCGAGCTTTTAAAAATAAACAAAAGTTGTAAGAGCAATTTTTTAAAATCTGATTGCAACATAAAGAAACATATGACCAATGTTTCCAATTTCAAAGACCACATCGATATTTTTGCCGTCGGATGCTTATGTGTTCACTAAAGTGAATTTTAGCTATAACAAGATATTTCAACTAAATGAATTCTAGTTGTCAAATTTAACAAAAAAAAAAAAAAAAAAAAAAAAAAGTTGAATTTTGAACAAGAGATATATGTGAGTGCATGAATTTCTAAAAAGAATCCCTTTTTAAATGATAGTGAATTTGAAAAGCATAGAAAAACTTTTTCAGTTATAACTTAAGATGTAACCACATTTCTCTCTCCTCTCTTCATACAATCTTGTCGATAGCAGACTTGTGGTGGGCACATTTTTTTCCCGACATAAAAGTCCTTCTTTTAAAAATACCGGCTACAAAGCGAAAGGAACTAAGAGCAACTCTTTGTAAACATGCAGTTTGTTTGTTACTATTTTTCATCGGGAATAATTTCATTTTTTTCCCCTTTTCTTATCAGATATGAACCCGAAGGCTTCACAGCAAGTGAAGCGATTCCCCATCAAGGGGACAAAAGCGCTATCTTCTACACCCCGAAAACGAATTTCCATAAAGCTGTCTGCCTCTTGAAGGCATGGTCTGACGAACTGATAGTGATGTGAGGTACAACGCGGTTGCGACCACGCGTCCGGCTTTCTCCGGTATCTGTCCTTTCATCTGATAAAGGTCATAAACCACTCAGTGCCGCTGAGACACGGGCCGAAAACGTCGCGCTCCGGTAAGATCTGTTTCTCCCCTATCACCAAGGGACTTCCCGGTTTTCTTCCAGTTTCTTGGAATCGCTTCACCTGAAGTGTTGGGGGGTCGACGAGGAGTAATAGAGTTCTTAAAATAAGAGTAATGGTAAGTGTAATAGGAATGTAAAACGCTTCTCTGGGTGTCACTTGGAAAACGCTGGTAAAGATGAATTCGCCGATAAAAATTATATGTTTGTTTTCCAGCTGAGCAGTTTTGTAAATAACAGTGTTACACGTCAACTTTACCTTGTATTTCACTTATAGGAAGATTTTCGAATGGAAGACTGAAATGAATTCCCAAATCCGTACTTAAATTTCAAAACATTCTTAAATATTGTGAATCTCAAAAACCGTTTAAATTTTTACGTAAGAATAAAAAGTACATTCGCTAAATTTAATCATTTGAAATATAAATTCAGGGAATTAAAATTAAGACGAAACATCAAGAAGCTATTGGCGACCATTGGAGATGATCTTTTTAATCATTATTCTGCATTATCTAAACTGAGTTGGTCAGTGTTTATGACACCAAGCAATAAATTACTAGAGGATTCGATTCGAGATCAAATCAACAGGAAGGCAAATTAAGAAGTTAATCAGTACAAAGTGCCAATGAAAATGATTAAGTACGTGAATAATTTATTGAAGAGAAAAATAAAAAAAAAATAAATAAATACTTGACTTATTAGTAATAGTTGCAAGGATAGACATGTGTTTTATTCATCGTCAGGCAATCATTCATTTGATTACAATGACATATGTTTTCGGGGACATATTTGATAGAAAATATCTCTATGTCTGTTGTCGGTAGTATCATTGAGTGAAGTAAGACCTGATAACATTGGGTGCAACATCGAATGAAAAGAGGCTTCATTACTTTTGTTTGCTGTTTACAACGTAGGGTAAGGTTCAGCATAGGATAGTGGACTGATGAAAGCCATGTTATACACAGCGCATTGTGAACATGAGCATGTTAAAACCGAAAATCGAATGCAGAGTTTATCTTTTGAAGTATTGTCTATAGAATATTGGATTTAGGCTGCTTGTTTCTCTTGGCAAAATTTGAAAACTTTCACTTGGTCTAATGTTGCATTGCATACCCAACTTTACTATTATTAAAAACTTTTCACATAAGAGAAAAATTTTCCTGCAAAGCGATCATCTATTATACATATACACAATGAGGAAGTAGCAATATTGCTTTAGCAATTCTAACAAGTTTCGTTATATTTTTCATAAGTGGAAAATGGTTTGTGCCGAAAAATTCAGTACTGTAGATCAAAGTACTATAGTCTATAACAAGTTGCGCAGTCAATAACAAGTTATTTTAGGTATGCCTTTAAAACAATTGCAATATACTCTTATCGTAACATATTCTATGGAAAATATATCATTCGCTCAATATTTTTAGAACTTGACTGCATATCATATATTTTCAAAGAAGTACATGGCTCTGGCTTCTACAATGTGCTCCACTGATAATGATATGAAATTTCACTCAAAATCAGACAAAAAATGGTGATTCAACTTTAAACAAGTTTCATTCAAAATGAAAAGCAAGTATTCGTTCGAAAAGGAACTTTGAGGGTACCAGTATTTTATATTTGATAGCAATCAGCTTTAGCAATTGTTGATGTAAAGAGTTATCAACAGTTGAACGGTCTATAATGTTATTCTTTTCAGGTTCATCATTTAAATAACCTTTTTATTGCTGACTAAATAATGAATTTAATCGGATATTTTGGGTCTTTACTTTTGAAAATAAACAGTGCCACAATTTATTTACTGTTTCTTTTTTTTAACAAATATGCATTGAAGAACAATAATTTTTTATATAATGTCCGGCTACGAGTTTTACAGTTCAGTGCTACAAGAAGCGGAAGTTAAGGCATCTTATATAGTGGAGCACCCAGGGGATGTGCCATCGTGTTTCCGAAAATAGATCTTCGTAATTTAGAATTACTAACCAAGCAGAAGACCTACAGATTTCTCTCGCCACATCAAGGTATCATTAGAGAATAAGCCACCATTAGTGATTCCCAGCACCATTAATGAATATGATTGATTTTCAGTTTGTAAGCATTCAATCTTACTACCTTCGATAACGTAAGCGACCAAACAGGCTACTGTGGCTGTGAAGGACAATATGAAATGGTTTGATGTCAGTTTGGTAATATTTGCACCAATTTTCTTGATCGATAGGATTTTACACCAGTACCAACAAAATAAATTGAAAATTTAAATTAATAACAAGAAAGGAAGTGAAATTATTTCAGACCTGTCTTGATGTATCAAAAAGAAATATACAAATGCTATGAAATTTGAATGAACATAGATTAACGAAGTAAAAAATTCTGCAAGACTCAAAACCACAGAATATCTTAAAAATGTTTACTATAAAAACATTTACTTCAGTGGAAATTAATTATAAATGTATTAATTTTTATAAAATATCCAAAGCGTGTATCTTTTTATATCGTTATTTTACATTTTTTATTAATTAATTAAATTTAAATTAGTATTTTTTATTTTTTTAAATCCTTGAATAAAAGTCTTGTAACATTTTTTCAAAATTATATTTTTAAATTTATGTTGAAGGAATTTAAATCAATAGCGGCGTTTTTTACTGTCTATGATTCATGAAATATATTCACTCATATAAAATTAGCAACACCGGTATTTTTAGCAGAACAATGAAGCATGTTTTCTGATCGATCTACAAATTAAGTACTGGAACAACTTTCACGAATATACTATGTTATAGCCACATTCAATTTTCAAAAAACCATTATGCTCTCAAAAATAAATAATCATTTGATATATTTAAGCAACCATGGCCTTTTTTAGCTATTGATTTTTAACATTTTTCATAAAGAATTTATAAATATCATCGAGTAACAGCTGATCATAAAATTGCAATTTGTAGATGGATCAGAGAAATCAGTTTACAACCTGACATCAAATCCTGACATTTAAGAGCCTTTTTTTTAATGCAGCAAAGAGATTAGTAAAAATAAAAAAAGATAACAACAGATCACAAAACTGCCATTTCTAAAGGAATCAGAGAAATCTATCCCGGTATCTTGAAAATTTTTTTTTTTAAAAAAATGGCACCAAATATTCAATTGCACTTCCAGAAAGTTGCAAACATTTAATAAATATAAAAATTTCAAAATTGCAGTAACAAAACACATCAAAGAAACCAATCCTATTATATATATATTTTTTAAAAAGGCACAAAAGAATTCAATTGTAGCATTTTGAGCATTTATCATCAATTTTTGTTCTATTTTCACGATAAGGCTTACCAAAAGTTCTTTTTTTATGATTATCATAAAAATAAATTAGTTTTAATGATTCTATGTACAAAAATTGATAATTCATTAGTGCTGATACTTTTAGAAACACGACGTAAACCAGGTTCAGATCAAGTCTTGGATTACAACGTACCTCATTTATAAGTCTTATAATTTAGTGTAATTTGCTTTATAAAGTAGTTATATTTATTATGAACGAGTTGGTTATTTATCCATATCAAAGAAAAATAACAAAGATCATGAAATAGTTATGTCTATTTCACACTTTATATGAAAATGACACAAAAGCAGTCATCCAACAGACAACCTTCCATAGTTAGACGATAAAAAAACATAGAAGGTAACAAATACCCATTAAATGTAATCTCTTCAAATTATTAAGGAAACCAATTTTACATAATCATTATTGTTTATTATATTTATTTATCATTGCATCACTACGAACTAAATACAATAGAAACACTAAAAAATATCTTATATTGACATTATTGACATCTATGAATTCCTAGATTCATTATGTGTGTACTTATAGAAATCAATATTAACAAATTTTTAATAATCGCTAATTTTATATATATATAAATATATATATATATATATAATATATATATATATATAAATATATATATATATATATATATATATATATATATATATATATATATACTCTCGATTTTCTATAAATTAGTAAGTTTTGTTTTTCACTATAAAACTGTACTGTGAAGTAAATGACAAATGAGCATTTTATTTTTGACAATTTTATCATAAATGAAATCCTTTTGAAAAGAAGTAGAAACTAATAAAATTTTCTGGTAAAAAAGAAAGAAATGTGCAAAAAAATAAATAAAAAATGGAAGAGTCATAAAATAAATTATAACATCAAAATCGAAACGTGAAACATTTGATATAATGATATAAGTTATAGTAAAAGAAGATAGTCTTAGATTCTGTAAAGCATATTTCAATCCTAAAGTAGGGTTGGTCCCACTGGAGAAAAACCATTAGATGAAATATTTCCCTGTAAACTATATCGATATCTCAGACTAGTCCCATAAGGACTAATGGTGAAATATAGAAAAAAAATGAAAGCCATATAGTTTTATAAAATAAATATAGTAAAAAGAAATTTTTTTATGAGAATGAAAGTAATCTTAAAAGAAAAATTGATGAATGGAAAACTGATATTTTGCTACAAAATATAAAAATTTTGCTATAAAGATACATAATAAAACAAGTATTTTACGATTTACATACGGATTTGACAAAAGGAAAATGAAGGAGTCAGAGAACTTAAATGTATATAATAAAGCAAATTAAAATATATTGGATAGTTAGACATAAATGCCTTAAATCAATTTTGAACTATCAAAAACTGTGATATTTTGGAAGAATTGTAACTACTGAATTCATTAACATGAATTCATGCTATATACGAAGTGAAAAGTACATCAGTGAATTTTTATGCAAGATTGGCTTATAATAATGATTTTAGTTTATGTTTATCAAAAAATAAATATTCTTAGGAGGATAATTTTATTACTTTAATATTACACTAATTTCTCAGATAGTAAGTTTATTAAGAATGAGAATATTAAAGATATTTTTGTAATAATTTCCCAAATACAGTTAGCGATGTATAATATATGTTTCAACCTAATGTAATTTATGTATGAAATCCTTAAACTATTTCACATTTGATAAATCGATTAATTTAACCTTTCAACTTATGAAGTATCAATCACACCATCTCTTTTATAAGACGTCATTCAGGGGTTGATATTAATATTTGGAGTCAAATTCCTTCAAGATAATTGTATATTTAAAATTAAAAAATAACGAATAAAATCTAAACTCAAATAATATTAATTTTTACATTTATATTATATTAGGTCGGAGAAAAATTAATTCCTAATTTTTTTTGGTGGAAAGTTTCAGCGATCGATATCTCATAAAGTATCGATCAAACAATTTTTGATTTATGCTCGTTGAAAAGGTGACATTTCGCATTAAAAATTTTTTCTTTTGCTTTTTTTTGTTTGGTCCATTCATTTATGAGTTAGAGTGTTAAAAATGGAATTAAAAAAAAAGCGCATTTATATATATATATATATATATATATATATATATATGTGGATGTCTTTTATAGTCTCGATACTGTTGCAACAAATTCTGGTACCGTTGATTCAGTACAAGTAGAATCGTGCCTAACAATCCAAATCAGAAGATTCCGAGTTCGATCCCAATTATTGTTGACCTATGGGAGAGAGATATTGCGCTTCCTCTTTAACATGTACGTCTGCCGGGATAGCTTCTTAGACGTTTTCTGCGTTTTTCTCTCTTGTGATTTGTAAGTAACACCCAAAATACACCCTTTATACTATATATATATATATATATATATAT
>JAPDSC010009200.1:42337-76303 GCA_026290005.1 Latrodectus geometricus | reverse complement strand
TAAAGCAAAAATTTAATGGAAGTCTTAATTAGTTTATCAGTAATTTTCTGTACCTAAGTGTAGTATTTTTTGTATGAAGTGATGAGTCAAGTTGCCTAACGCCGTAACAATAGATACTCTAAAAGATAACATCTATATTGAATCTTAGATATATTCAAAGGACTTCAATCAATTGAATTACTAGTTACTGATTTCTAGGAAGTTTAATACCATTCCTGACATAATGTATGGAAATTTTAAATCTGCTCTATTTTTCTTAACATTTGGCCAAAATTACTAATCAAATACCTGCTGACATCAGAATTAATACTAAACAAAATTTGTTCAGTTTACGCTTTGAATACTATCCTAATAATTTGAATATAGATATTATCAATATTAGATATGTTTTGAGTTGTAAATTAGAAGATAAGTTTCAATTGATATTTTTAATAATTAAGTTATTTCTTCTGGATTGAGAGCTGATGAAATCTTCGATACAATGATACTGTTCCAAAAATCCTAAAAAGAAAACGAGCCAAATTATGGTTGGAGCAAATAATCTCTCCTTGGACTGACCAATTTTAAAAATTTAGTCAGATTCAAGAAAGATGATGATAATTAGACTCAGTGAAGATCGATAAAATGGTTGGATCACTGAAAATATTCATGGATGTGTATTGACTAAGCAAAGGTTTCAGGGTTAAGAAAAGTTTAATACTACTTGAAAGAAGCATTAAATGTACAAATTCATTCACAGGGTGACGTAGAAGAACAAGAGAGTCTGTTCTGCTTCAGGCGTCACTTGCTTCTAATTTCAAAGACGAACAAGATTTTATAGAAAAATTCAAGTTTATTTTGATCGAAATTTAAATTTTACTCAAGAAAATATATCGTAAGTTAATAATTATTGTATTATATTTAAAATAATCAAGAAATAAATCCCAAAGTCTTCAAAATTTTCTAATTTTTTAAATTCTTCAAAATTTACATAGAAGAGAAAAAGTTCTATTGGTGAAATAGTAAAGGGAGAAGAACGGAAAAGTGCTCTATAATCGAAAATTTTATTACACTTATATTTCCTTATTATTAATAATCTTACATAATAAGTTCTTTTTAAATTGTGCTCTTTTAATTGTAAATAGAACTGGGTGCGACAATTGGAACAAAATAACTAAAGATTTTCTAAAAGTAAACTGGAAAGTTTGTTTCACAAGAAGAAGGAAAATTTATTTTGAGGAAAGAATCTTGGTAGAATGGAAGCAGCGCTGGTTTCCCGTATTTCTTTTCTTTTTCAAATTCTGTTTATGTTCTTGAAACGAAAGATGTTGGAGCACATCTTTCGTTTCAAGAGATTCCCCTGATTAATCGTCAGATCAAGAGGAGAATTGTTCATGATTTATCAAAATATAAAACTTTTTTCCAATTATAATTAGCTCTTTAATATGACGGTCAAATTTATCAAATGATGAATAATTTAAAATTTGACAGAGTGATTAATGAATTTACTCTAAATTTGAGACATATTAAAGGCAGATTAAATGAAGAAGTTTGGTTTAGAGAGAAGCTTGAACACATATTCTTATTCTGCATTAATAAACCCACACGTGAAGAAAGAATTCATATAATATTATAAAAAAACCTATTAACTCATACATTCTATATTACAATCGGTATATATACATTCGTATATATATATATATTAATCGTCTTTATTGCCTAATTGATATTGCTTCTTTTTTATTCAACCAATTGAGTAATTGCAATTAAATAAAGTGGACACTTAAGAAAAGTGATCTTTTGAAAAGATGAATGAAAAAAGGATAGAACTTCTTGGATTAGTTTCTTTGTAAGAGAATTACTTTTATTGATGAAGATGCTGAAATTGAAAAATATTTATAGGGAGTTTAAAAGACAACGAGGTAGTGGACACCTTAACAGCCGAAAGAAGTCCTGGAATTTTCTTAAACATCCACCAATTAATACTTTCCAAAGGAACTTTTCCTAGGGAGTGGACTGTATTCACGTGTCACTACTAGGAAAAATCTGTTGATTCCCGAATTCCCACCGACACAAATGAAAACGCAGAAAACAGAAATAAGGCACTTATCTTTGGTTGTTCCATAATGACAAAAATCGCACGTGAGAGCTTCTACTCGGAAGTGTTGCACTAGACAACAGAAGGTCAGGGAACATAACTAAAAATAACGGTTATATTTTAATAGCAAGGGATTTTTGATGCTTGATCATAATGATGAGTATCTTAGTTACAGAATGCAGAACTAAGGTACTCATCTTTGTTCCATAATGGCTAAAATCAAACGCGAGAGTTTCTACTTGGAAATCTGTCGTGTTTGCAATTCTCATGTTGTTGTAATAGACCATAGCAAGACTTAAGAACATAAAAAAAATAACTGTTACATTTTGATAACAATGGATTTTTAATGCTTGATTACAATGACGAGTATCTTAGTATCAGAAATTAGAGCTACGATAATTATCTTTGATTGTTCCATAATGGCGGTAATCAAACGCGAGAGATTCTATTCGGAAAAGTGTTGTACTACACCGTGGCCAGAGAATTTAACTGAAAAAAGCGCTCAAATTTTGATAACAACGGATTTTGATGTTTGATTACAGTGATATAATTAATGACGTGAAATATTACTTTTGTGTACTTATTTCTTCAGCTTGGGTATATTCATTTGAATAACTTTTCTCACATCTGTTTTGGGAGTGATCTATTGTTGAAAATCTTAAATAAATGTTTCTAAGATTATATTTTGTGTTAATATAAAAGCACTGTCGAAGTTTCTAGGTAAAGAGTTTTTGGATTCTGGATTTTGTATTTAATATGGCTTCGCTCTAACTTGTAGCAGTAGAACAAGGCGTTTGCGGTTGTTAAATCTTTCCCCTTGGCGTAATGATCTATTTATTCTAGGTCGTTGATAGGTCGAAGGTTCATTTGAACTGCTTTAATGTCTATTGATTTCTACAGATATTCCCTTTTAATGTATTTTTTCTGCTAATGAAGTCCTAATGTTTTTTATTTTTATTATTTTTATTTATTTTTTTAAAAGAAATATGCATCATTTTCTTTTATTGAACTGACATCATTGGGGAAATAATAAGTAATAATAAACAGATATCCTCTTGCAAAGCATACTACTGATTTGCTAGAAATTGATTACATTTATTTGAAAGTACTATATTTAAAGGTGAAGAAAACTTTTAATGTTCTCTTAAGGTTATGCTAACCTAATGTTATGCTTATAAGTCAGTTACGATTTACTGATCAAACTTTATAAGAAAAAAATGAAAGATTTCTCAGAAAGATGTTATTCAGATTGGTTGTTGATAATCTATTGGATTTATATAAATTCTGTTGAGAATACAAATGGTTCTTGATTTATCTCTTTTTTTAAATCCCTGGGGAAATTATGCGTATACTCACAAATTTAAGTTCAATAGTAAGCAAATATATCCTATAAGAATACTAAGAAAATATTTTATAAGAGAAGTAAAGAAATCATTTTATATAAAAAAGTTTCTATGGACCAATGGTCACTATGGAGATAGTGATTTGGAGCAGAAGAATTAATCTGTAAGAATACTTATTATTTACAGGTTTAAACTTTTAATGAAGTTCATGATTGTATAAAAATTCTCAGTATTAATTCAATAAATATTGGTAATCTCTTTATTTTGTGTACAGCGATAAATTCAACAATATTTTGAAGAAGACATTTTTTCAGTTTTAACATTAGAATAATTTGTTTGTCCCACTATATTAGGTGCCATCACTTCGGCTGCTTCTAGTGCTGAAACGTGGAAATCCTAGTAGTAAGCAACTATTATAACTAACAACATAATTTGTTTGTTGAATCAAAGACAAAATACATAAACTATCTCAGTTTGCAACTTATCGTTATCATCCACAAGAATAAACTCGGTATATTTCTGAGTTTATTCTTGCGGATAATATGAATATCTTCTAGTTTCATAAATATTCGAACACAGTTACATAAATATTTGAATTAGTTACATAAATATTTGAACACAGATTCTCTATATGCATGTTGAAAAGTTGCATTGGGAGTTGTTGGCAACAAAATCCTAAGGAGTACTCATATTTCATATTTGCTAAAAGCTCATATTTGGATAATTATATAAAATTATTATCAAAATAATAAGCAGGATTATATTTTCTTCAATATTTTTATATCATTTCTATATAATGAAATTTATGTATAGTTAATAATTTAACAAAATATAACTATAATCTATTTTTTACAATCATGAATGAAATAAAAAATACATATTCATTAAAAATATTTGAGTAAAATATTACATAAAATAGGATGAAAAAATAAAAAAAATTAATTAATAAAAATTTAAAATAATGAAAACCACTGAACGATTCACGAAATATTTACTGTTTCGCATGTAATATCGTCTTCCACTCAACAAATGAAATTACCTAAGAATAGAGGCTAAAATTTATCGTATTTCAGTAAGAAAGAAAAAGAGCGATTAATGGAAGTAATATAATATGAACGGCGACGTTCCTTCAAGTTTCTAGAATTTCACCGTATAATCATAAAACAGCTCGAACGAGTGAAAGAGATGAAGAAGCATAACTAAACCATTCTTTTTTTGTCACGTAAGCTTGGGAAAGATTTGATCGAACTCGATCTTATCAATGGTATACATAAAAGAGAAGAAAACAAAATAAAACAAAAGAATGATAAAAAAAGACTAAATGGGAGATTCTTGATGTGTACTGACTTTTATTTACCGACTCGTTCTCATACAGACCCCCCAAGGCGCTTACAGCGAGCAAGGTCCACAGCGTCCTCAACACTTTTCAAGAGGTTTTGTATAAAGTTCCTCTTATCTTTCTGGATTGTTTTTCTCTTCGCCACTTGAGACTTTAGTTTAACTCTTATACGAGAAAAGAAACACAGAAATAACTAACTCGAGAGAGAGAAGTAATAATAAAATGGTGGGAGACCAGGTAAGAGAGGCGAAGTGCGGCGTTCGATTTCGCCTTGCTTGCTGTTCGTGCCTGACTTCATCCTTCTTCATTACGACAGAAAGGTAAAAAAAAAAAAAGTAGAAAAGTCGAGCTTATTATTATTATTTCGTTAACCGACGTCGGCTAAGAGATTCGCAGAAGATAATGATGAAGTGTTTGTAGTGAAAGGGAATTCTGAAAATATTCTTTTTTTTATGTGATTATTCTAAGTGTTTGTACATCCATTAGGGAAGGAAATTCTAGGCGTCGATAAAGCGTGTCGTTGAAGTGTGTGAAATTGGCTGTTTTTATTTATTACACTTTCGCTTCCTCACTTGGTTCGTACGAACACATAAATAAAATCGTTGAAAGGAAAATAGCATGAATTGAGAACAGTGCTACATCACGATTTTAAGGTTCTGAACACAAAGGTTGGTGAAATTCTACAAAATACATTTGGAGCCGTCGTGATTCTGAGAACGAATGTGCGATTTCTCGGTATAGGTCAGCTTAAGAAAATGTGTAAAAGCATGGTGATGACAAAGCTCATCCAAATGGAGGAGGAAGTGATTTCGGTAGGGACTGACCATTGAAATATAATTAGCATACATTAAAATAATCAACAGTGAAAATACATGAAAATGAAGACATCTTAGTAGCTCATGACAGGAAAATATACTGTTTCAATGACTTATGACGATACACTACCATTGTTATTTGAGACTCGATAATGTATGTTATTTTTGTGAGATTCTTTGAGTTAAAAAATGTGTGTGCGTTTCTTAGAATTTTTGGAAAAATAAAGCAAGAATTCAAACGAAATTCAACGTGAGATTTTATCCCTCACGCAGTCAGCACTTTCAGCTTCTTTCAAAAAAGTTTTGTTTAAAATCCAAATGTACTCGCAAAGGCATAATTCATCCACAAATAAAATTATTATTTTGGTGAGTTCAGATATCATTGAAAACATATGTTATATTCCATCTCCTCTTTGTAAAGTTTTCATAGCAAATTAACAGCATTTTTCAGGCAATTTGGACGATATCACTTTACAGAGATTTCCCATTACTAAAAGCATTTTTCTTCACCAATATTATTTTTACCATTTTAATCTAGTTTGCTCAAGTAGAAAATTGCCGGAAATTTCCTACATTTTTGAATCTAACTTTAGTCATGTTAATTAAGAGTCTCTTCTTCGAAAATACAGAAAATGGCTATATTTATCGTATTTGTATTGTTGCATTTTATTGTACTTAGCTTCTTTATGTAAGAAATGCTTATTGAGCTACAAACAAACATTCTAGTGATCAAATTGGGAGAGGTATGTGGCAATACAAATGAAGCGCCACATCATTTCGTGTGACAGATTTTTTTGATTATAACACAGCTTTCAACTCAACATGTAAATATGAAAATCACAAATACAGGTTGTTATGAGATTTTATTTCTATATATATAATTGTTCATAAATTCCAACCAAAAGCGAGAAATAGTAACTCCGTGACTTCAAATAATAATTTTCTCAAAATCACCTCACTGCAGTTTAAATTGTAATTTTTTTTTTGCGTTTTGAAATTGTGTAACCAAACTGAGTTTTCCGAAATTTTCTTGTAACTAGTTTTTATTGCCTTAATTTATTCTACTTTATTGTACTAAATATTCCATCCAAGATTTCCGTTTTATATTCTATACTTCCAGCAAGATATTGGAAACCATTAATACATTTGAAGATAGTGCTTTGGAATTCTGACAGTTAATGTCTATAAAAACAGCTTCTTTAGACTTTCACATCACAATAGAAAAGTGAGAGACAAATCAACCATCTAAAAACGTTTTCAGAGAATGGATCGCAAATTTATTTTTAAAATGTCGCTCGGAGATCTTTAATCTTTCACCTAGTGATTAGTTAAATGCAAAAATATGAAAATCATATGATATCTCAAACTATTTGTTGAGAAAAATTATTTGAAGCCAACCCTATTCAAATTCTTGTATTTCTTTTTTTCTTTATTTAAAAATGCATCAAATCACTTCATAATTTCAATTTCTTCCTTAACTAATCAATTTAATAAACACTTAAGAATATTGATAAAAATAATGATTACTTTCTCTGAAAAATCAAAAAATTTAACAAAAGATGCATTTGGATAACGAATGCATTTTGAAATTCCAAGCTCATAAAAGAATCTAGTGTTATAATGTGCAATCCTTAAACCACATTAAGAAGCTACCACGCTGCATCTAACCACTGTTTCCTTCTAAAGTCGTAAGGATTTTACCTTCTTGTCGTAACTTTTCATTTCATGAATTCAATTTTACTGTAATAAAAAAATATTCAACAAAATTATGCTTGTAAAGCATAATTAATACTTATGGAATTATATAATAACAGCTGGGAATGGTATCAATATCTGTAAAGTCAGCAAACTTTCATACTCCAGATCTTATAAATATAATATCCGTTCCATTTTTCTTTATATATAGAATTCATATTCTCAACATGATGCTGTTTTCATATTGCAGGATATATTATAAGAATTTTAATATCTATAGCATGCACATTTTATGATAAATATATCCTTGATTAATTTACATATTAAAAACTCTACACAGCAACTGTTTAAAGATAAGTTATATTACAACCGTAATATGTACGTTCACATGGAGCTCGAGTTACACAATATACATTATTGATAAGAATATCTAAATAATGTTTCACATTTACTTACAGCGTCTACATCTACTTGAATAGCAATAAGTATATAACCAAAAGTATTTATTTTTTAGTGATAGTGCTGATAATGAAAAATTTAAGAACCACTGTGTATATAAGCCTTACTAAACCAAAGACCTCCATTTGGGAGAAAGATTGAATTCATTAAATTCATAGTTAAATAGCGATATCTTCACTACCACCCAAAATAGACAACTTCAATTTTAACTTTAAATAAAGTGAAATACGTATCCTTTTAAAAAATAGATACACAGATGCATCATTAATTGTACATAATGTTTTTTTTTTTTAAATTATCGAAAATAAAGACTTAGATAAAGGTTTGGTAATTAGATCTTAATTATTGCAGAATATGTAAGCTATAAAAAATACAGTGAATAATGAGTAGGGATAAAATTCCACTGAAATTATTATATCGATACGTTTTATCCATTCTGAAATATAATTAAATGCCCTTAATTAAATGATTGATTGCTCTCAATAGAAAATTGATTAATTTTACTACAAAACATTTTAACGTTGAAAAGCACTATGAAACGCATTATCTTTTCCATAAATAGACATATATTCTAATAAATAATATAGTTCTCCCTTTTGGAATCTCTCAAGACTACGTCATTGTTTCGAATTAGATACCGTTAGAGAGATTACTATTCCTGGGGGGTAAAGTGACGTCACAATCAGAATTTGAAACAATGTTTATCACCTTACTGAGATAACGATTTGTGATATTTATTTTCATCTGCATCGGTAGCCAATCGGGACTTGGAACCCGGTTAAAAAGTACGGCGAAAAAATTTGTAAACATCTCTCCTGGGAAGCTAACCGATTGCCTACGTGCCCACTTGTTTATTTTTATTAATAATCGAACAGAGGAAGGGGACGGGACACAAATTGAATATTCATCTTGATGGCCGCCTTATTTTACAGCAAATGATAGCAGTTTTTTTAATGAAAAAGTTAATTATAAAACTGCATCTTATAATTTTGTACTTATCATTAAGTATACTTGTATTTGGTCTTCAGTTTACATAGTTAGCTTTGGATGCTTTAAAAAACATTTTTCTTTTACCAGATCTTATTTATAACTATACTGTCTAAGCAATTTATAAAATGACATACAATAATAATTTTAAATCAGTTGGGAGAGAATAGTATCAATATCTGAAAATTTAGCAGTTTTAAAAGTCACCGTAACATTTACAGTGCTGTTTAAATCTGCGTGCTTTCTTTAATTATCTATGATACAGTAAGATTCCAGCAATATATGTAAAAATTGCCAACATAATACATATACAATATATTGGCATAAAAGTCAGTTGAAATACTATCGATTATTTAACTGTCTTTGGAAATTTTCTCCACAATATCTGCAAAAGAGTTCCAATGAATGTATGACAAATTCCTGAAACATATCCAGGTTTAACTCCTTAAAACTCAATTCCACAACAGTTAAACAGAAAAGTGAGGAAAGTCTATCAGACTTCCTTCAGTTTCTCATTTAACCGTTAAAACATTTCCAAACCCAATATGAAGATGATATTTAATATCAAATAGCAGTGTTTAGGTAACCTACTATTGCAATTGGGATATCATATCGGTTAGAAAAGCTGACTCTAACATGTGAGTCAATAATATTTCAATTCTTCAATTTTTAGACAAGACTAGATGCTTACAAAGTTTTATATTGTCTCTCTAGAAATATGAGGCGTCCAACGAACTACCTTCGATTTGAAAGTTCTTCGCTATTTTGGGAGTTTCAAAATTGCTTGATAATGTCTTGTACTTTGCGAGTACTGGAATACAAAAAGATACAGATTATAATTGATTGCCCCCTTTAGAGTTTAAATTAAAATCATAATAAATGAGAGAAAAAGTTTAGTATACATAATAAAATTTTCCAATCATTTTTCACATTAATTCTTGCTTAAAAAAATCAACATTTTTCGTTCTAGAGTAATAGTGTAATTTTATTTTAAATTATGTGTATGTATGTATATATGTATTGCTATGTATTTATTAAATCCATGGTTACAAGAAATGCAAAATATGACTATTAGAAATCAAATTAAATATAATTTTTAAAAATAAAAACATTTTGTTTGATGCTTTTTTTTACCATAATATACATGTGAATCTTTGCATTCAGCAATATTGCGAATATTACCCAACGGATTTATGACACCTAATTCTGATTCAATGTTACATTATAAAAACAGCTTTCAGCATAATATTTCTATTTTAAGAATAATAGTGTAGTCCTCATCTAATAATTGTTAACTAATGTTCTGGCTGTGAAGTAACTCATCATTCCTCACCAATTCAAAGACATTCATCTGTTCTAATTTAGCTAAATTTCAACACAATTTCTACGACCAAGCATGGTTTAATTTTTTATCCGGCTTTATCACCCTACAGTAATTTTTTGCGCACAAGGAAATTCAACTGCTACCTGCAGTTTAGAATGGGTCTATATTGCAAGCTGGAATGTGGAACCTCAACTGTAACCTAAGTTGAAAACCAAAGACTATTATCATTTGGATAGTTTATTGCATGAAATGCATAATGAATATGCATATGAATTATTCTTATATGTATATGCATAATGAATTATTCTTAGGTGATGACCTAAGAATAATTCATTATGCATATACATAAACAGTCCCCAACTTTTCTAAAGATAACGTTAATATATTTCTGAGTATTTTCCTGCCTGTTTAATAAGGGTATCAAATCATCTTTTCTTCTTGTTATACTCTCTTCAGCTTATTATTGTGCACCGAGGCAATGACCTATAGAAGGGGAAGACAAGGACGGATACTCTCCACAACGTCCTTGCCGTACGGGAGGACATGAGATAACTGTCGGCATACCCGCGATTAAAAAAGCCTTCTGTACCTCCAGGAAGCGAGAAGCGGTTTTTTTTTTTTTTAAATCATGCAAATACCGCGTGACTTGTGAAATCTTTATCAGGACGGAGGATTAAATGTTTTGTTTTATGAATATGGGGAATAACGTGAAAGTTATCAGGAACGAGAGAGCGCTTCGAAAGTGCCAGATGAAAAGTGCGACGTGGTTATCGGTGAAGAGAGCAGGGAAACATACAACTGAAGGATTTATGCCTATCCAATTATTTCTAGGTGACCCTTTTGATCCACTTTTCTGCAAATCGAAACTGAATGATATTGAAATTTAAATTCACTTAAAAAAAAAATTAAAATTTTCAGACCATATTTTTGTTACTAATTACGAACAAAAATAAGTTGAAATTACAATGTCCATGATATATGCTTGGCGTGGAAATATCGCACTCAAAACATGATTAATCAATTTTATTAATAGCTTTTAACTTGTGATTTTTTCAATCGAAAAATTTCTAACTAGTTTTTAATAATTTTATTCTGTGCAATTTACGATACTGTATAATAAATATCCTAATATCGGAGAATCCCGTGGAGACATTTTAACACCTATCTCGTATTACCATCTGGGAAGCCGTTAGTGGATAATGATTAGTGTTCAAATAATGCAAGGGGAAAAAAACTGGCAATCCACCCAATAAGTTCAACGCAGAAAAGTAACATCTCTGCCTTATCATTCTACAATAGCTGGGACTGAACCCATATTAAAGAATTGGAATCCTAATACTAGAATCAACCTTATTCAATGCCATTGCAAAGTATTAGTTCATGGAAACATGACAATAATATGAGTACATCTAGAAAGTAGTGCATTCGATACCTTAAACACCAGAAGTCCACCATGCTGAGAAAATTTATGTACTTAAAACTTTTTCGGATCATAGTCTTTCTAGAAATGTGAAAGAGCTGAAAACTCACATGTCGATCTCATCGCTTGACAATGTTTCAAGTCTAATGTGATGGTTATCTGTGTTTAGCAATTTCATTTGGAAGAGTCTGGCAGCCGAGATTGAAATGTGATAAAAATAAAATTGCAATTATGTATTGAATTGAAAATTAATTACATTTTTACTCAGAAACACAAGTGCTCTTTGTTACAAAATCTGTTTTATTGAATGAGATTGTCATAAGAGTTGAGCCCAACACTTAAAGTCAGTCATCAGTTAGTGTCCTGGTAATGAGTGATATTGAATGCCTTTCATATCAAAGTTACACAGAAAATAAGCTTACATGCAAAGAAATAATTATGAAATAATTTTAATATATATTTTTGTATAAAATGCTTCATTATATTACACTAAATATTATAAAACAAAAGAAAAAATCTGTAAAGTACAAAAGTGAAAGGATATAACATAAAATAAATGCATAACACATAATGAAGTAGAGCAAAATCTAAAAATATTCGGTATCAAACAATATATACGTAGATCATCCTTAGAAATATTTAGTACATTTTTCCTTTCTAAAATTGACTAAACATTCTATAAAAGAAAATTATTCTTTTAAAGTAACATATTAATAAAAAAAAGTTATTTTCAATATTTACATGTATATTTTCTATGAAAAACATTAAAAAAAATTTTCTTAAAAGTTTCTCGGAGATAGAATGTGCTATATAGAGATATACTTAATCAATTATAGTCAATTAAGATGATGAAATCAGATATTGCATTCAAATTAAAAAATGTAATGATAGTTTGTAATGAAAGATTTTTACAACTGCGTGTTCTAATATCTTCTGCGCAAACAGTTTATATTGGCGTGTGCGTTTATATTTTTTGGTATTTAAAAGAAAAATACTTGTTTTAGAACATTAGATTGTAAAAACTTGTCTTTAGAGATCAGTAAAAACATATCTTTATCACTAAGTACAAGGTGTCTGAAATAGAATTATCCAGCCACCGCAGATTAGAATCATCATCTACTTCCTGTTCTGTTTAAAAAAATTAGCTACAGAATGTCAACAAATCATATGTACACTATTACGTACTACTGTTGTATCATATGACACTGTGTAGGTTTGGTACGGAAAGTTCAGAAGCAAGTACTATGACATTCAAAAAGTAGAAGCTTTGACCTGTCTACGATGTTGATGATGTCTACCTGCGAAAAATTGTGGAAAAAAATCAGTATTCAACTTCTAGAGTTTGTTCAGGAATTATATGTTACTACAATGTTCATTAGACGCGTCAAATATCATATGATCTTCAAAAAACAGTTCAATGAAACTTTTGTCCTCATGATAAATTATATATTAAGAAGACTCATAAGACCCACACTTTTTGAATTTAAACTCTCAGGTTAATCTCATCCAGTTGTTGAAAAATGAAAGAAGAATGCTGTATTTGAGCATTCACATCTATCGAAACAGGAGCTTGGGAAATTTCCCGGTACCTTCCTTTGCAGCAAATGAGTATACTTTCATTATCTATGAAAACCCCTTCTGGAAATCCCACAGTAGGTGTTAAAAAGAGCTTGGTATTAGATTTCAATTGTTAGACTTATCATTATGCGAAGTCAAATGCAAATGTCAATTATTCCTGTAAAACTAATGTTCTTGTTTCAATTACTCTGAGCGAAGCATTTCGTTTTACACTGGACAAAATATCAGAGTTTGAAGGCTCCTTAAAAGCATACATTTTTGGTTCTTGTTTACTGTCCATGTCTGTAATCAAAACAACCAGCATCATAAACGTTTCTCTGACTACTTTTGTAGAGGAAATCATAATTGCTTACTATGTGCGAAAAAATACAATAAAAATTTCTATAAAATACAACCTAATGCGGCGTGGATGTGAAGAGGAGGATGCCATCTCAGGTGTGGCCTAATCATACGATGCCTGGCGGTGATGGGTGAGTATACAAAATCTGTTAACCTTAAGACACATTCCGGGGCTCGCCTGTACCACTATGTATGTATAAAAAACAAAAGTGAGGGTGAAAAAATTAAGAAAAAGCACAAAGGTACCAGGTATTATACAATTAAAAGTACAAAGTATTGCTAAATAAACTCTCTGACAAACTAAAATTTAGGAGGTATATCGGCAATTTTTATGAGGAAAACAGTAATGCGTAACTTCAAAACTTGAGGTTTTCTTTCAAAGCAATTGTTTTGTTAGAAATAAAAGAAAATTTTGTTAACATAAAAAAAATTAGTTGTTAAAATAAAAAAAAATTAGTTGTTATTTTTTGAATTTTTCTTAAATGAATTTTCTTGAAAATTTATTGTAAAGTTTCGATTCTTCTCTAAGAACCTCCATTCACAGCAGCGGCTTTAAAATGCAAGATCCTGTTGAGACCTGCAAGATTATTCCTCTTATGCATACAATGATCCAGTACTTAAATTTGTCCTAAATGATACCTCGCGAGCTTTATGTTGATGTTTATGATTGTATGTCATTCTTCCAGCCTTTAATTTTATTACCGCATCCTCTTTGTAAGCTGGACTTATTTAAACATTCTATGCCAAAATATTCATACTCATGGTATGCCAAAATAAATAGTATTATTACATGCTATTTATTGCTTTGGCATTACAACTAAAGCCAACGCTTCTTGTGCAGTCCTTTAATCCATTAATATCACTAACATATAAATTGCATCATATAAATGAATATCAACAATGTATATAAAATACCATGCAAAATGTAATCATCAACACACTTTATTTAACTCTATAGAAATAAATACCTTGAAATGCTTTCATTCAAGCCAGTAACGAAACATTTTCACAAAGATGATATTTGGCTAAATTGAATATCTATGAAACTATTATTTCCTGATATATACTACTAAATTGTAAGTGAAATTTACCTAATTTATTCATAATAGCAAAATTAAATTTTATGAATGTTCAAAATGCGAGACAAAACGTGAGATTCAAGATGATTGTTGTTTCCCATCCCAGATCCACGAGTCCATGAATCCTCAAAAAATCGAGGAACAAGAGAGGTCTCTCAAAAAACTCTTACCAGATGATTAGAAGGCGCTTGTAACTTAATCTTTGAATGCTCTCTTGAGACATCGAAAACACTGTTTTCTAGAAAGAACCTTGCTTCAACATCAAAGTATTGCATTCCAATCGATTTGGGTTCACCGACAAACTGATGGACACCGCTTTAAGCTCGACTTTTTGAAACGGAAGGAAGAGGGACATGGGGCAGGACACTGATAGCTTAGATTACAGAGTGCAGGCATCTGTCTATCCTGCACGGCAATCTTGGTTTTTCTTGTCAAAGTGACATGAGGGATAAATGACAGTTGCATCGGCTGTTTCCTTGACGCGGTGTGTGATTCCCCTAATTGTTCTTGATCGTCCTATTGTCATCTACTCCTTGTCCCAAGCAAAAACCTACATTTCATTTCATTTTATTTATTTATTTTTTTTAGAAATAATCTAGTAATAGTTTTCATCTTTTAGATTCATAAATCAAGTTTTTATCTCCGAATTTCATCCAATTTGTAAGATATATAGAATAAACACATTGAGTCGAGATATTATAAATAAATCTTTATTTAATTAGATAAATTTTATTTTTATAATAAAATAATATCAGATCTATGAAGAATAAAACTCATATATAATCTACAGAACTTATAATTACTTGCGTTTAATATTAATAATTTTGAATTGGAACGTATACTTAGTCTACTTCACATTCTAAATCTACATTTGGCATAATTTCATCTCGTTCTCGATAGAGTTCTTAGTAACATAAACATTTGATTACAGAAGAAAATGGTTTGATATAAGGGAAAATACTAAAGTAAAAATTTCTATTTTGGTTTAGCCATTATATCAAAACATTAATAAATTAAGAAACTTAAAAAAAAAAAAAAAATCATGAATGAGGTGAACGTACGCTTCTGCGTTTTGTGTGTGATTAAAAACTTAAGAATACGCTATACCGCATATGAAAACATAAGAAAGTAGTTGAGATATTTTTAAGTAAAGAGCGTCTAATACGTTTATTTCAATGATGTTACTGAGTAAACAAAAAGAAGTCTTAAATTTTTCTTCTTTCCAAAATTTCGTATATACACCAGTAACTGTATTTAAGTCACTAAGAACTCATTTTGAGTACAAATATTGGAAAATAAATTTAAAGAAACAAAATAATAAAATTTTTTTAAAATTATGTCAGGAAAATGATATCAATGGATTTTAAAAATAAATTAATTTTGGGGTTTTTTTTCTATTGAAAAGATTATTTTAATTTTTAATGATTTTTGCATTTAAAAGACATTTAATGGATCGGTTTGAGCACGACTTGTATATTGAACAATATTTGTTACACACATACATACATATATGTATATAAAATAAGTAATAATTTTTATAACAAATATCTTATTTATGATTATATGCTTTTTTAATAAATTTAATTGCAATATAAAAAATAATTTTCCTAATTATTTTTATAAAATTTTTCATTTTTTTCAAATAATTTTGTAATTATGTTATTTATGCGTAAATTATTTAATTATATTTCTAAAATTTAATTCTACCTTCTCTCTTAAAATCAGTTAATTGATTGACTCTCTTGCTCTGAGATAACTGTAAAGCATTTAAACAAAAATAAGCAAATTGTCGTGCAATATTTATGTTAAAATATATCATTTATAAAAATATAAATGAAAAAGGCAAAGAAAGTTAATAAAAAACAAATTTTTGTTTGCAATTAAAAAAATACTTTTTATGCGGTTAATTGGCCGTCTAGTCAATAACATCCAAATTCCTTTTGTGCCCCCAGCTGGTACATGTACCGATTTCAGGTATGCATTTGAAGCAATGCATTTAAGAATAGGTCAACCATTTTCAATCAGGTCAAAGCAAAGAAAGATTTATGTACCATTTTATTTCGCTCAAAAATGTAATTATTAATTATATATTTATCTCATCATGGGAACGTGCGCTATTTGAGCGTCAGTCTTGGCACTGGTACTGGAAGCTTAGGTGCGCAGAGGAGATAAATCATTCACGGAACTTGAAGGATGTGGGAAGAGAAGGTTTGACAAATGGGTTCGCTCGCCACAGACGTCGATAAATACTTAAGGCAGCATTTTTCAATTATGCGGGCACATTAAAAAACCTGTGTGTTTGCCCGGGAAATTATATTTTGCACTAAACAATGCACCCAAGGAAAAACACACAAACCCCTCCCCTATCTGTGTTATCAAGCTTTCGCATCTGAACTTTCTGTAAACGGAGCTTTGTTCTCGGGCAAATAATATCCGCAGTTTGGAAAGCGGGATGATTCATTTCCCAATATCCCCCCTCTTCCCCTTGATTGGAAGGAAGGGACTCCTGTAGGTGTGGGAAAAACAGATTCTGAAGAGAACTTTACGCACTCCAGAAAAATTTCAATGCTTTCTAGAAAACGAAAATTCTTACAATTACTTCAGTCAACCTAGTTTACAGTATAATAAAGAAGTTATCATCTTTTTTAGATTAAGGTTTAATAATTCCATTTTTTAAATTTGTCCACAAATTGGAAAGCAACGTGCTGATCAACTTTATGGCTGAATATTAGAGAAAGTTTCGCACCTTTATTATAAAATGTTTTTAATCTGAGGTCCTCAGTAATTGCTAATATCTTTATACAAGTGTCTCAAGAATGAAGACATGAATTAAATACCAATGAATGCTGAAGTTTTTCGAGTATTCAGTGCTTTGTCATACAACAGTTATTTTTCTAATTACTCATTCAATCTGAACACATGATTTAAAGTAATTCAGAATAATTTTCTGAAAATGAACCCACAAAATATTAAATCTTCGAACACAACGATGGACACGAAGCAACAAGAACAATATAGTTAAGAACAGAGTCAAATGAAACTACATCCAAAGCTGTAGTTGCTTAAAAAATATTATAATTTTTAAGAAATAATTTAGATCTAGATACATGTATATAATTATTCCATTGAAAAATATTTCGCTGTCACTTTTTTAAATGGTGTGACAAGTTATTATAGTAAAATGTGTGTCATGATTACGAATGCAACAATCATTAACTTTGAGATCCAATTAAAGTTAAATTAAATGATGACGACGTATTTTCTGCTTCCTAATTGTAACGACTAAAGCGGTAAACATAGACAACAGACTCGACTAACCTGCTGGTATGCTATGAAGATGTAATCGACATTGGAGGTGGCAGTTTCCTCTCCACGCAACATCAACTAAAGGACTTTCTTCCACGTGGAACTTCAGATGAACATTATCCGCCTCAGTATGTCAATCTTTAGTTTAATCAATCAGGTATCGAACCTATTAACTTCGGACACAAGAAAGATGTCTACTCGCTTAACTCATTTTTTAACGCTGTCACCTGTTGAACTTAATAGTTATGATTTCGCAGCCATTAGATTCGCGTGTATTTGCTAAAATGTATTTTTAAAGGATTTAATTTTTATACGAAAATAATTAACAAAATAATAAATTTTTAGCTTCTTGGACAAAATTATTAAAAAAAAATAACAAGAAAAGTTATTTTATCATTTTTGCTATAAAATTTATGTCCATTTTAAAATTTGTTTTGTAAACATCAGTAATTATCAAGATTTTAGTATAAATTATTCTCCAAGGTCGTTTATTAGATTTATCACTCTAAGGTTACTCCCATCTAAACATTACTTCAACAGGGTTGGTTCTGTTGTCGTTTTACTGACACTTTTGCACATTAGGCAAGACCTAAAATTTTGAGGGAATTTTAAACAAATTGGATCATCCATACTAAAGTAAGAATCAAACGCACATTTGAAGGCTACAGCTTCCAGATCAGCAAGTTAGATTCCGACATATAGGTTGACACGAATTCTGCATACCATCAAGTATCTACTTCTGGAATGGAAGTCAAACCAGCAACAGCAAACAGGAGACTAGACGTTAGCATCAGTAGCCAGAGATGAAATGTGCAATCTATTTTATAAAGGTATGTCAGAGATTCGAAAACCTAGCATTTTTCCTTGAAATGGTAATACTTTTATAGGACGTTTTCCACGTATTATGATTTCAAGGCGCTATTTCATCAAAATTTACAGAGTTTGCTAGCACATTATAGACGAACAGTTAAAATAATAATACCTAATTCATATATTTATGAATCACTTCGCATTGAAAATGATCTTTCTAGCTCAATTTTACTGAAAAGAATTTGTGAGAAATTCTCGAATATAAAAGATTTGAAATTCTTAGTTTTATTTGTTGTTAACACTGAAACAAAATATTTGGAACAAAATATTTAATTATGCAATTTATTTTTGCAACAAACAAATTTTAAACTTAAGAGAAATAAATTTAAAAATAAGAAAAAAATAAAGACAAAAGATACTACACTTTGAAATTACATAATGGATAAAACCGATAAATGTACTGTAATAACTTTTTAGGAAAACTACCGAATACTGCCAATCTGTGAGACTTTCCATTGTTAATCTATGAGCTATATTCATATGTTAAATGTAGGAACTCGAAAGATTCCGAAGCAACCACTCTTAAAAAGTCCCGACATAAAACAGAAATGCATCATCTTTGGTTGTTCAACAGAACTCAGGATCAAGTTTATAATTTTCATTTCCGCAAAACATGGTTGAAGCAGTTGGTTATTTACCCCGTGAAGTGGGTTACGTAGCAGCTCTCAAGTCCATTATAAAATCTTTGAAGATTAGTAACTTACTACTATGCAAAATAAAATGTGCTGCATTTACATGTTATAAGAAAATTAATTCAAAAATTGCTAAGCAACTATCATAAAGAAAAGGAAATTGCAACTTCAATTTTCTCCGAAGATATATTTTGATTAAATTTATTAAAGTAATAAACATTTTGTACTTTAATTTATACACACACACATTGAAGAGTATAGTGTATCTCTTTCCACATTAGAAGTTAAAATAAGGAATAGTTAAACAAGTCAAATTATAGATATCCAAATTTTACAAATTGTAATTACACAATGAAGTTGGCGACTAAACAGTATAGTCAAAGATATGATTGACCACAATAAGATCTTTGGCAAATTCAACTTAGTGACGAGAAAGATTCGGGTCCATTGTATTAATGCGCAATCGAATAGTATTCCGCAACTGCGCATGAGTGATTTTTACTTTAAATCTGAATTTTTTTGAATCTATATTAGATTTGAATTTGCAGAATGTATCAACATACATAGGCATAATGTGAAACAATTCTCTGAAAATTAATTGCATATTTTGATATTTGTATAATTTTCAATACCAAATTAACTTTTATATACCACATACAAATTTCGAAGGGTAAATTCACAGATGTGGAAGTAACACATTGCTAACTGCACATCGTGTGTGTGACAAAAAGAATTTAAAAATATTTTTTAATTAATTAAATATAAGTAATCACATAAATATTGGTTTATTCACAAGAAAAAGTTAAAAAAAATATTCGTTAAACCTTTATAAAGCAGAAATTCATACTCTTCATTTAAGATTGGATTATGGATCAAAGAAATTTCAGAATATTCTGAGATAAATATTAAATTATTCTGAGATTAATATTAATATTTAATTTCACACTTTAAATTAAACTAAAAATTATATTCAAATTTAAAATACAAATGTACTCAAGTTGATAACAAAATATTCATTAATAAAAACTTTTTGTAAGTTAGCATATATGTATTTATATTTGCAAGTTTTAATAAAATTTGATCATCAAGATGAATTTTTCAGTTCTTAAAATTTAATTAAAGTTTTCATTAAATTTAAAAACTGAAATTTAAGACTTTTTATATGTATACATTTTAAGAATTTCGTTTACTAGTTCAAAAGTTTTTCATTCTCGAATATTTCTTGCAATGTCATTTCAATAAAAAGCAAATATCATTTTAGATTTTATCCCCCTAATTAAAGTTATAAATAAAAGTTATGTGACATTAAATATGCCATAATACTGACTTATATTTACGTAATTAGCAGAAGATAAACTCCGCAAAGAATTTTAAATTTCATTTGTTCCTCAAGAACATTATAATCTTCTTGAGGAAGAGACCCTAATATGATTTTTTCCCATTGGGACCAACTTTAACCCTTTAATTCCGCCGCCTAATCGATCATAGAGCATGTAACGACCCCTGAGGTGCCGTCCGATTAATCGATGACAGTTCTCCTTCATAACGATTTCTCCATTAATGAGACAGAAGGGGTGTTTTCCGACGTGTTGCCACAGCGGCACATGTAATTACAGGGTGGGGAATCTCTCCTTTGGTGACGAAAAGGCAAGGTTGCAGATCAAATTTGAGAAGAGAATACTGCTTTTTTTTCTTTTCTTTCATTAGCTGTCTAATGTTTGTTTTTTTGCTGTTATTGTATTTTTCAATCATCCAAGAGTAGTGTTTATTTGCGGTGATAAAAGGGCGTGCCAATTTTAGAAAGCGGAAAATTTGACCGAGGAAGTCGAAGACTTTGTGGATGGTGGTGAAACAGCGTTTTGTCAGTTTGTATCTAGTCAATGGCATTGTATTCTTTTTTTTTTTTTTGTTTCCGTGTTGTTCAAAAGTGATAAAGTTTCATTTCTTTCAGTGTTAGCCAATAATTTTTATTGCTACTTATTAGCGAATTTTGTTTTGAAAAAAATTTGCCTACAGTGCTTAATGTACACATTAAATATAGCATATTTTTTTGTTAGTCAAAATACCTATGATTTCACTTTCATGAGTAAATAAATTCATTTTAAATTTGCTGAGTATGTTGTATTATAAGTAATCAGTATTTAACTTTTAACGTACTCTCTTAATGGCGCTAAGATATAGATCCTCTTAATTTCGTACGAAATCAAACAGAAAATTTCCGAGTATAGATTTCATGTTTTAAAATACAAAAGTACAAGCTATCAAACACTAAGTGTTAAATAATAATCAGAGTAAATAAAGGGAATTTATTTGGAGCCATTTGTAAAGATGGCCATTGGGGAATTAGAACAAATAAAAGGATATATGATAAATGCAAGTAAATGGATGCTTTTATATTATTGTAAAAAAGAATCTAATTTCTCAAAGATATATTGAAAGTGGGTGAGTTAAGAATTGCAGAAGTATTATTAAAAAGAAATTCAAAAGTATCAAGAATTAAACTAATGATGGCCAACCTTTTTAGGAAGCGGGCGATTATCTGAAGAAAAAAGTTAAGCGTCCTGCATTTAATTTTCCCAATATACTAAATAAACTGATATCTATGAGCTGGAATACTAAATGCTACCAGTGAGCTAATAATGGAATTTTTACACAAATTTTACATTTTTTTTATATCTGCGCAGTGGAGATTTAAATATATAATACACGTATGTTTGTAAAAATTAAAACACCATAGAGGAATTTTAAAAATTAATGAAATTTATTCCCTATACTATTAACACTTTTACAAATAAATAAGCAAATTCACAAAAATAGTCCGAATTTTGTGTATTCACCACGCTGAGAGTTAAGCTGAGATAGAACTTGTACACATCGTGGCATGGTATCATACAAATTCTGAATACTGGAGAATGGCATTCCAGGTAGCTTCGACTTGGACTCCAAAATTCAATCTGATTGTATGCCAAATGTTATACTGATGACATCCTAGACATGTTCAATGGGTGGCATATTGAGAAAACAAGCAGGTCATAAGAGAAGGGAAACATGCTTTGCATTGAAGAAAGTTTGTGCAGCCTCAGAAATATATGCATGGATCCTGTTGAAATGCGTTGAAGAATACGGAGGATCACTGTTTCCACAACTTCCCTTATGTATTGATAACTGTTGATGTGTCCACAATTTTCACAAAATGGGATCGACATTTTTACGAAATAAATTCACACACTATGATGCCAAGTGAAGTGATTGCAATTATCAGACTGGATGCTGGACATTGAAGGAGCAGACTTTTCCCCCTTTAACGTCTGATTGCTTACTCTTCCATCAATTTACAGAGATTTATCGAAGAAAACAACTTGCTGTTATTGGGTGATGTATTGTGTTACTGAGCCCATTGAAGTCAGAGTCATTTGTGATTCAGTGACAGGGGAATCCTACGTAGAAGATTCCAGGGGACGCTATTGATACTGTGGTGAACCACGTGGCTAGACAAATTAAAAGTAGGGTATGAGGTAATCTTGAACTGTACCATTTGGTTAACAAGTCGTGGAGCTAGATAACCAAACATTGTATCCACGCTCCAACGTTTTGCTAACATACGAGAAGACGATGTGGGTTCCTCACAACTATATGGTTAAAGTGTCTGCCGTCTCATGCCGTTGTCATGCAGTGATGTAATAATAGTCTAATGTGATATGCACTCGTGCACAGGTTGACCATTCATGGTATAAAAGGAATGAAAAACTTGCATGGGATTTGAAAATGCTTGGAATTATTTATCACAAGAGGAAAACAGCCCATAGGAAGAAAAGGTAAAAAAATATTAAAGATCGTTGATGGTTAAAAGAAAAATATATGAAAATTTTATTTAAAAAAAACATTTAGAGAATAAATATAAATGTAAAATGGTGATTTTAAACTTATTCACATATAATGATTTCTGAATTGGAATCCCCAAAAATTAATAAATAATGGCAAATCAATAAATGACATAAATATACATTAGTTACAGAACAAAAAATAATAGCGCAAACAAATTATTTTGTCCTTTGTATTTTTGTTGACATTGCATTTCTTATATCTTTTATATACATTTAGTTTTAATTTTGCAGTATGAAATACAATATCGATTTAATTGATTTAAAGAGATAGAATAAAAAAATCAAATATTTTAATTAAATATCTACATAAGACATTAAGACTTTATACATATTCGCATTAAATTCTTTTCATTGTTTATCAGTGACAAAGTCTTTTATTACAAAATTTCCCCATTCTAAATAAAAAAAATTTCGAAATACATCTAAAGATCATCAAGAAAGTTATATTAAGATATTTTAAGTATTGAAATTAGTAAGTGTGAAAAATCTATGTAGCACTAAAATTAACCAAAATTAATAATATGAAAACTTCTATTAGCTCTAGTAATATACTATTCTTCCACACACTTAGCAAGAGAAGCTTTAAAATAATTCAATATAAGTTCATTTTTACCCAATACTAAAATATTGTTCTCGAAATATAACTTGGACTTGTCTTTTAAAATTACTCACAATAGTTTAGAAGTGGCGAAGCAATTTTTGATAACTGTAAGAAAAGAAAAAAGTAACTAGCTTTTGTACATAAACTATTTTCATATTTTCTTGCAAATGACCAAGCGAATTTTTGAGATATTATTTGAAGCAATGCATAGATAGAAACATTCTTATCTGTGTCTTATAGGAAGTTTAAACGTAGCCGTTATATAATTAATTCCAATATTGTAATATCACTAAATAAGAATCCTAAAAAATGAACATTAAAATTTTTATGATTTTTTACTTGATATAATTACTTCCTAAACGAATATTTCGTTTGAAAATCGTTATGAAATCATTTTTACTGCCTTCCGCGTGCCGACTGATAATTTTAATCATTTATCTTTGAGGAACTTCGGAAAAAAATTTCTTTTATCTTCTGAAAATATGCATAAAAAATCAAAAGGTGAGGCATTTCTCCCTAACAGATAACGACATTCTTTACATTCTTTTGATATCAAAAATTGCATAATCATTCGAGAAAGCTTTTTTCTACGAATCTTTTAATATTGTAAATTAATTTCAAACGAATGCCATATTTTTGTTTTGCTAGCAAAAGATTTCCAATGGCTATTTTATTATTAAAAAAATATTTTTTATGATCATCACTTATGAAATATTGAGATTTAAAATAAATTTCTCGAAATCACATGAGGATTGTTATTTTATTGAAATTCTTCTTAAAACGCAATGGAATCGAAGAAAGTTTCAGGAAATGTTTCCATTAAAATCACTAAAAGTCATGTTCACATTTACAAGACTCTATAATATGCTTGTAAATGGAATAATTGAAAATTTTTATTTGTAAATTATCATGTGTGAATATTTTCTAAATAATTTCATTGGTGGTCATGTAATCGTATATCATAATGTCATAAAATGTGAATGCTTTTAGATAATGGAATTTCACTTATCAATTTAATAAAGAACTTCAAATAGAATTTTCGTCCTTTTAATGAAATTTTTTTGCCTTGCAAACGAATGTATTCTTATAAAGCCAAATTCTTAAAAGATCCAATCTTAAATATACTGTTCAGTAAAACGAATAAATTATTTAAATTTATTTTGATAGCATAGAAATGCTTATAAAATAAGTTTAAATAATCTATCTAAATAACAACGTTTATCCAAATATAAATAAAATTCTAATATTACACATGCAACCCATAAATCTGACCTCGAAAAACTGAAGTGAAATTACTATACACACAAGTAAAATATTTTATTACAAATATTAAAGTATTTTTTAAAAATAAAATTGATTTCTGTTGCTTCCAACGTTCATTTTATTTGGATTAAATTCTTATTAAATCATTTTTCAAGAACAAGGTTAATGATCCGTTACAACTACAGTTTCTTTAAACTTCATGGATTGATTTTTTTGAATGAAAGCTACTTTTGTAAAAAGGTAATTTTTATGCACATAACTGTTAAAATTAGTATTTTCACACATACACATAATAAAAAATCCTTTCCTCCAACATAAATAATTTCCCTAGGATAACGAGTATGAGAAAAATTGTTTGCAAAAAATGCAAATTTAAATCAGTAATGTAAAATTTATAAACGTATGTGGTAAATTTCTTTATTTTCTGATTACTGCATTAACCCTGTCAGAACATTTAATTTGCTACAATAAAATATCTATATATCGCTCAAATTTCCTTAATTTTCTAAAATTCACTTTAAATATATTAACTCGAAAGAGAATAGCTTGGAAGGAGTAAGGGACCTTTCAAAGTTATTCTCAAAATACTGTTCCTGATTTCGAAAAATAAAATTATTTTTAATATCTTACCACTTTTATCAATAAGTCCTATATGAATAAAATTAAATAAAAACTCCAGATTGAACTTTAAATGTTCTTAATATTCAATGAATCAAACAGAAACCGAAAACGATGTATAAAAAATAGCTCATTTTTTTTTTGTTCATCTCAGACACTTTTTAAACATTTCTCAAAAACTTAATAATTTCTAATAAACAATTTGGAGATAAAGCTTAAAGCAGAGAACTCGTTTCATATTTTAAAAAAAAGGAATAAATGTTTTATTAAAATAAGCAGCATCAAAATTATTTCTAAATTAATCATTACATATTACAATTGTTTGGATATCTTTAAATTGTATTTTCGGAGGAATATTCTTATCAAATTTTTTCGTTTGTTCTATCAAAATCTATAATTATTTGGAATGACCTTGTAAACTATTCTGTGACTGATATTAATTTTTAAAAAAAATTCTCTTTAAGCTTCTGTCATTTTTGATAATATTTCCCTATCTTTCCCTTTATATATAAACTTTCAAGAATTCAATAAGAATACATTTTTAAAAAATTGTATTTTAATTCATAATTTTATTGCTTATAAAAGAAATATATAATTTGAAAAATTTATTTTTTCAAATCTATTTATTTTCTATACATTTTCGAAAAAATATAAATTAAAAATCTGTTTCAGTATATTACACATTTTTCATTCCATCTCTCTCTTTAACTTATTTTTAACTTTTGTTAAGACAATCATTTATAAAGAGTACATATTTTATGAAGAATACTTGGTTTGGTAAATGCTCTAAATTTAAAACATTATGATTATTTAGAATTTTTTTGGGAAAGTAAATTACAGATAACGAAGGTATTTTTAAAGTCTCTTTATTTTAACAAGTTAATAGTTAAAGTAACAATAAGAATGTTTCCCATCACATGTTGATTCATCCTAAATCTTTGACGTCATTATATAAACCATAAAAATAATGCTTACGATGCTATAAATGAGTTTCTTAAAATGGCATCATTTATGATGAAACAAATGATGAAGTAGTCAAAAATCAATCTGAGGAATCTGGTTCATATTAAAGGTTCACAAATGTAAAGTTGTTATTGCTTATATGTAATAAGTTAATCACATTTAATTATTTATCATAAAGCTGTTGCTTAGGACTTAACTGGATAATCAGATGTTTCTTAACTGTTTTTTATATATAACTTAGCTATTTCTTATATATGCATGAAGGGGGTGCCCGGTGATAATAGAAATGAATTGAATAATTTCTTCCTGAATTTTTAATAATAAATAGTTTAAGGCAAAAATGTTTCTACGTGTGAAATAGGATATTATCTTAAAATTTATTCAAGACTGAGTAATGGAATCAAAATTTTTAATTAATTTTCCTTTCTTATAATTTATATTTAGGTAATTTTAATTAATTTTCTTATAATTTATATTAGGTAACGTTTTTCCATATATGGTATATAGAACAAAACTCGATGAGGGTGTAACCCGAATTAATTAACTTACGGATTTTTCAACTTAAAAAAGTCATTTTTGAAAAAAAAAAAAAAAAAAAAAAAGTGTCTAGCAAAATATTTTATTATAAATATTTAATTACAATTTTATGCATAGGTTTGGTATATATTGTTAAAAATAATTTATAAATGTAATTTTGTATAACAAACGAAAAGATAGGTATATTTTTCATTGTGTAAAATGTATGTTTCATATTCGAATGCCCATCTTTTTAAAATTAGACTTAATTACTTATTTGTGAACATTTTCTGTATCTCTGGGCAGTCTATGGATAAGAAGTATATTGAAGAATCACCTAATAATTCTGTTGCTCGTAAATATTGCGAAGCAAAAAAGAAATTAACGGTTTAGGGATCAAACATGTGTGTAAATATTTTGTAATGCAAAAAAAAAAAGTAAAAGAAAAGCGTGAAAATATTAATCAATGCACTATATGTGATGTAAAATAACGTGATTAATCAATGTAATACAATACAAGTACATAAAATATTAACAATTTTCCATCAATTTGAATACTATTGAGCACTTATTTGACATTATCTGCTTTCTGGTCAGCAAAAACATCTAAGTGACAATTGAATTATAATTTAAATAGTTTTCCCAACCTGAAAAATTTTAACTTTAATCTGAAAAAAGTAAGTTGAATTTTTAAAATCATAATTTAATATTTCATGATTTAATTACTTTCTGAGGTAAAGCAATGAATGTTTTAGGCGCTATATAGTGTACAAAGAAGTTCCAACAAAATGAAATTTATAGAACTGTGTGACCAGATAACAACCACATTACCTATTTTTTATTCCAATGCTTTAGTAATGTATTATCTAAGATAAGATAATGTGTTATCTAGTTTTAAGCGCTTCAATGATAAGAACCATTTATTAACCATCAACAGTTTCAGAAGTAAACTCTTGCACCACTTATATTGGATACCCTGTATTACTAAGTTGATGCCAATATGTCTTTCTATTTATTTACAGAGCGAATATAAGAATTCAAAAAATTTCGTAGAAGAGTGGTACTCTTAGCACCAACTAGTTTGAATTATTTGTAAAGGGAAACACGTAAGTGTCCTGTGGTACTTACAGTATTAAGATGTAAAGGAAAACATTTCGGTGCTAATTAAGATTGCCAACGAAAAATTGATGAAAGAAACAATTAAATAATGGAGTGAATGGATTAAAAAAAACCTACCATACATAGTATGATGTAACTAGTATTTATATGTCCTCATTTTTCTAAAAGAATCTGATAAAAACCATAAAGACAATAACGGAGTAATAATTCTGGTATCACACTTTTAATTGTTCTAAGAAAAATGTTTCAATAACTGATCAAACAAACTGCTTATAGAAGAAATTGTATAACATTATGAATCATTGATTGTTTTTTTTTTCCTACAATTAAATGTAGCCCACTTGAAATGCCTGAATGCTAGAATGTTATCCGAATTTTCTTTTTCTCTCTATAAAAATGTAAATTGTTCCGTTAATATTCAATCAAAAATTTGTTGTTTTTTTATTAACCTTCTAGTAACCAGATATAAATACTGCGTATTTCAGCAAATAAATTTAATTATGTGCTAACATTCCTTTTCATGATGTGTTTTACACAAGATCATTAACTTGATAAGATTTAGCTTTTAGGTATACCACTAGCCCACCTTTCTATGTCTGAGTATTGATACCTTGTTTATAATAACCCACTGAGATCTTTTTTAGAAAACAGTTTCCACTAACACGATTGTCACGTTTGTGGGAAATTTCATAATATCTATTATAGAGAATATTAAAACATTTCTAATATGTGCATGTTTATACATTTAAACTCCTAAAACATTCAGCATGATTTACAGAGCAAAAAATAATGCAGCATTTTATGGTACGGAAAACTGAAGTGAAGAAAACCTTCAATTGTGAAAAGTCGAAATTATTTGGAACCGGAAGTACAAAAATGAATGATATAAGGATTGTTATTGGTCCCTGAAAAACTAAAACAAAATAGTAATGGAGTAAGTATCAGTATGCATATTTTGTAACTTGTGTTAGAATTGTACATGTTGTTTGCTGTGGTGAATTATGGCTGAAAATAAAAAAATAAAAGCTTCCAAAAGCTTTCGACACATGGTTACATTGCATCAAACATAATTATGCATTTCTCATTTAGTGTTATCATTAATTTTATATACACTCAGTATTTACAATTATTTACTAAAAAAACTTATTCATAGATATTTTCTTGGCGTATTATTTCGTATATATCGTATAATTT
Organism: Latrodectus geometricus; assembly: GCA_026290005.1. Classification (NCBI taxonomy): domain Eukaryota; kingdom Metazoa; phylum Arthropoda; class Arachnida; order Araneae; family Theridiidae; genus Latrodectus; species Latrodectus geometricus. Next base: position 46,882 of record JAPDSC010009200.1, on the reverse strand, counting down.
TGATGCATACGTTAAAACAAACATATTTTTAATGCAACGTTTTTCTCGTAAAATAAGCTGCAGAATAAATTCAAATGTAATATATTGCATTATGATTCAAATTCCAAACATAGAATTTTCCTTTCACTTACAAAAACCAATTTCAATTGCTATACAGCTAAGAAGGTATGAAACCAAAATTAAAATTAATGAAAAACTACATACAACTAGTGCAAATTTACAACTTGCAATTCGCCGGTGTTGGAATACCATTGAGAATTAATCGAATACAAAACGAATTCTAGAAAGTATAAGTCAGCTATGGACCCTGTAACCGCATATTCTTGAAGGGAAGAAAAACGATGCCTGTACGTATTTATATGTAATCTCATTTACATTCCCAGAGAAAGAGACGAAAAAGACGACTGTTGGAAAGACAGCAGGAGCCCTGTATGTAATTATCACATAACACAACCCGACTATCGAACACCGACTGAGAAATGGATGGTAATTCCTATTTATTTACGAAATCCTCAACTTTGTGGCTTGTTATGACACCTTTTTCCCAGCAAGTCGGCACCTCGTGCTGGAAGGATATCTCTTTTTATTTCTTCTGCAGACATAAATATTTTTAGCGCCTTGGCGTCTCGCTACGTAGAGGAAGAGCCTGCTGTTGTAAATTGGAAGATTAAAAACCACCCAGCGCGCATCGTCTTTCATGCAGGGATTAAGATGTTATGGATTAAAAGGAATTAATGGGCCGAGTTCTGGGACAAGCAGAAAGCCATTTTTTACGGTCACTTGAAAGATGAGATGTGGACAGACAAGTAATGTCGCATTTTTTAAACGTATAAATTTGTAAGAAAAAAAATCGTACATTTTTTCTGCTTAACGTCGATTGCAAGCTTACGTCTCTTGGTGGAGAATTGAAGCATAATATGACAGTTATGACTAATCTTTTAATACCCCACATTGCGCTTTCTTTGTCTGTTGGGTGGCAATTCTTTGGTATTTGATTTGAAATACCTTTTTTAGGGGATATTGGAAGTGTTATCATAGCAAAATAAACTGTTTGATGATGCAGTTTATCATTATATCTATTATAAACAACTAAGAGTTATATTCTTGAAACTACATTCCATTAAAAGCATTAAATTTAATATCAAATTAGCACATTCAAATTTAAAACTATATTATTTTATTAGATAGTAATACAACGTAATATATCCTAAGGCATAAATATTTAGCAAATGTGGCGTCTAAAATGAAATATCACAAATTTGAAGCAGGAAAAAATTCAAATGATACGAATATTGATTTACACTCATGTAATTTTATTTATGTTGATACATCCCATCAGACATAAGGATTGAGCAATTGAAAAAAAAATAATATATAAAAATAATAGAGGACAATAAATAAAGAATTTGGAAGATTCACGAATGAGGTAAAATTAAACTATGATTAAAGCTTTTTAAATCGCTCATAAAATGCTCTTAACATAGTGGTTTTCGGTTTAATCAAAGCTTGAAATTGACTTACTATGAATAAAAGATAATTTTACGAGAACCATTTTACCATATGCTTTAATTTATACCATAAATGAAAAAATGCAATCATTAATTTTATGTAATTATTTAATATGTTAATCATGTTATCGCACCAGCATACTTCCCTATATCTAAACCAGAGAGTCCGGCCTTACCAATTAGTGAAAGCATTCGGGAGGGAGATTCGCAATTTAGAAGCAGGGATCAAGCAGAAGATTTCCTAATACACACCCAGAGGAATCATTTTTCTTGGACGACATTGCGACTACGTTCTATTTAACATCCCCATCCATCTTCAGAGAAAAAGACGGATCTTTGGTTAAGCCGGAATTTGAACTCACAACCTACCGATAACGACAATAAAAATTTTGTCATCTACCTATTTTGTACTTTTTTACAGTTAATGCAAATAAGATTCAATAATATTTGTTTTATTGCAAAAGTAAATTAACATTTTTGGTCTTTTTAATGAAAAAATTTAAAATTTAGCAATTTTGAGAAGTTTTAAAGCTAAGCAAATTACCCAAAATTTGATTTCTGATTTTGAAGCTTGTATTCACTAAAGTTACAGAAATTTTCCAATTATTTTAAACCCATATTCAAGAGCAATTTAGTTACATTTGGGATTATTTTAAAAAAAGTTTACCTATCAATGAATAACGTTTGCATACTAAAATAAATAAAGAGCATTTTTAAGGTAATTTATTTATTAATCTTATAGATTTAAAACTGTCTTTTCCATGTAAATTTTCTTTATCTGTATTAGAGTAAAAGGAATTAATTATTCAACTTAAGACATTGAAGATTTGAAATTCATATGAAATGTACAAAAATAGGGGTAGCGCATAGAGACTTGAGCATTTATTTTTAATCAATCCAATTAAAGTAAGACAGTTGGATGCGATCAAAATAATTAATGACTCAAATAATTTAGAAAAGTGTAAATGAGATGAACTGTTTCGAATATAATAACATTATGCAATGTACTTTCTAAATTTTATTAGTAAATATTTTCATAAAAGTATGTTAAATAGAAAGGGTTATTATATCCTGGTGGAGAGAATATTTATTCAACTAAGTCTGCTCTTACATAAATATAAGAATAGACATTCTTGAGTAAACATACTTATATAAATATAGATTTTACTAATTATTCTTATATAAATATAAGAATAAACAGAAAATATTACATAATTATAATAAAAGGAAAATAAATTATGGAAAAAAGCATATTGTCAGTAATTTTTTTGTTTCCTTCCAGACTAATTCATCAAAGTAAATAATTTTCGATTTTGAAACAATTGAATTTCGTGTAGTAAATATTATTCTTATATAACAGGCACGCACATTTATAAAAAATGTGATACATTTCTAACAAACTCCTAGATACCTTTATTCAATATAAGACTTTTTTACAGTTCTTTATTTATGATAACCCAACTGATACACATATGTCCATTTATATAAAAAATGTGTTATATTTCTAACAAACTCCTAGATACATTTATTCAATACAAGACTTAACATTTCTGAGGAGTTTTTATTACAAATTTTGATGCATGCAATAGGGGATAAAAAAAGACCTCACATGTAAATATGTGTAACTTAATAGCGCCGCATTCTCAACCGAAAGCTATCTTCGAAGGCATTTTTTCCAATAAAGGGCAATCTCATAGTAACTGTCGATCGGCAAATGATTTCTGAAGAAAACGACGAAATGCCACCAACCAGGTTACCTCAGATATGACTTCCATCACGTGATGGCAAGGAAACTGAAGCCAATGCCACCCAGGGACCGGAGGGAAGCTTTTATCCCAAATTCGCCAACCATTTGCAAGCCATAAAAAGTGTTGCGCATCCGTGCCTGCTTCGTTTTATGGACTCGATAATACCACAATCAACTTCTGTCTCCGAATCATTAAATCTTCGGTGTATATAAATCTCCATATCGGAGCCATTTGAGCAAATCTGCCCTCCATTAAGCAAACAGATGTAATGGGAATCACACACTAACATTCCAAGCAAACGGGATGAGATAATGGCGAATTCATTAGGAAGTGTCATTTACGTTTCCTGCTGACCAAAAACATCCCAAGGAAAAGAGACAAACAAGGAAAATCTTCCTCAATGGATTTCACGTAAAACAATTGCGAGAATAACTTCGATATTCCTATGAATAAAATTCTAGACATGTTTTCATTTTTATCAATTGAAGAAATCAGTGATAGAAGACCAGTAATATTGTATTTCTATATTAAATTTCAAATTGTAGTAAGGAATGATCAGTTACTTACATGAGTATAACTTTCTTTGTTATATTATATTGGAGAGTTATCACTCTTTATTTTCAATTATCAAGATATGAGTTCAAATTATTTTTACCAATTCTAAAGAGCTTTAGTTTAGTGTTCTATACATTAACAAAGAAATGCATCTTAATTATAAGCACTTTTCTTTTTACTATTTCATTAAAAAAAATTTCCTTTTTCTTTTCACATGATAAGCTTTAAAAATAAATATGCTTTTATTTATGTTGCTCGATATTTTTTTCTGTTTTGCTTTTTCCTCATCAAGTTCAACAATTTTGGAACCTATAACTATCGAAACCAAGATTTTATGGATCAAAAAAATGAAAAAGCTACAAATTGCAAATAAAATCAAATTTCATGCCTTACATTAAAGTAAGTAATATAAAATCTTTCTGTTTTATATATGGAGATGTCTCTTAGACTCATTTGCAAACAATTTAGATGTGCATAAATTCCTTCACTATATATATTTTTAATTAATAAAATTTACTTTTTAAAATTCAGTTACAGTTTACTGAATACTTTCGCACCATTTGCTTTTAAACTAGTATATGAAAATAAAATCCATCATAAATCAAACTTAAAATTCATTTAAGTGAAAAAGATTTTGTAAAATATAAATTGCGTGAACTTTCTTACTTATCTAAAATAATTAACCAAATTTTATATATATATATATATATATATATATATATATATATATATAT
>JAPDSC010009200.1:0-32303 GCA_026290005.1 Latrodectus geometricus | reverse complement strand
TATATATATATATATATATATATATATATATATATATATATATATATGTTCTCAGTACTATGTTTTTTTCAGTGAGACTTTTATAGCCCTGAAGATGTATTAGCTTCGATATGGAATCCAATATTTTATAATTTGAGGAAAAGTAGAGCTTAAATTAAAAAAAATCAAATCAGGATAAATAAACTGCTATATGTGAATAAATTTTTATCCTGCTATGAAATTTTGAAGAACTTTTCTTCCTTACATTATCTTGAAAGTTACAGAAAACGAGAATGGGTAATAGAAAGAGATTTCGGATCTCATTTATTTTGGTTAGTGCCTAATTTCCATTCAAGGACAAAACAATCATGGTGTGTCTGGGCATTGACAGTGTTTACTAATATATTCGGATAAACTGAATCTGAGTAAAATGTAAATGATTGTTTGCAAGATCGCAGCTTTTCAAAGATTTTTAGCATTATTCAGCAACCTTAACAATAGACAGAAATTTATTTTAGCATAATATTTTCTGTGCATATTCTGAAACTTGTCTTTAAAAATTTTCAACAAAATAAAAGGTTTTTGTAAAATAAAAATATTTAATATTTTTAGTATAGCTAATAAATTATTTTTTTTACTAATCTTTTGCACCATTCACTTTAATAACAAGCCGTGGATAGTAAAAAGAGATTCTTTAAGATATTTTAATTTCCATCGTGTATTGCCTTAATGGAGTACTTTTCACAAATAATAGACCATATTCATGGCACACAAGGGCAAAAAAGGAAAAAAAAGAAAGAAAAAAGAAAACTTGCAACTACTAACCCTGACAATCGTGCAAACAGAAGTGAAACGCTTATCTCTTTATTCAAGTGGAATCGAACCCAGGGTCTTTCGTTCTGCGAAGCACTATCCTACCACTGAGACCTGTAATAGTATGAATTCAGGGAAACAGTGCTAAACGTATTGTAATGCAGACATTTTTTTGTATGTCAAAATGTATGCAGTGTGTTTCACTCATTAATTTTTTTACGAAAGTTCTTTCACTGAAAACATCAGATCTTCAAAAATTCCTTTTCTTTAAGTGGATGGATCTATTTAAAAGCCCAGAAGTTCAGAAGTTTTCAATATTTAATTTTTTAATCGAATTTACTCTATTTCTTTTTAAAAATGATAATCAAACTGTGCCATACATCAAACACTAAAAATTTGTTTTTCTGCTCTATTTAGAGTAAAGAGCAAGATCTAAAATAAAATAAAAAATTAGGTAAAAGCTTTATGAGTTGTAAGACCAAGCAGTTTTAAAAGTTTCACTAACTATTTTATTTCATCGATCACAGCTTTTATAGGAATTGAATCAAAACTAAATGTTGACGTATAACCGAGTATTGTATTCATGATAGGAAGTGGGATTTTATCAGTTAAAAAATCAAATATTAGAATGAGCACATTAAACTGAAATTGTTAAATATCAAATTTACTATACATTGTTTCAGAATTGTCATACACTTCATTTGTATCAAATATATTATTTTTATCTGAGGAAAAAATTTTCTTAATAACAATGATACATTTTTTTATAAATTATCTGAAAACAATTAATAAATAATACAAATGAATTTAATATAATAAATTTCTAAAGAGATAGGTAGAAGCTTTACATACTTAAAAATGACGGTAATAAAATTTTGAAGAAAGGGTTATACTCAATTTGTATAAATTAATCTATATCAAAAAATAGCCGAACTGGTACCCGAAAGGTTAGCGCTCTTGTCTTGAGTTTAACAGTTCGTAGGATCGAATACCACATTGAAGTTCGGTGTTTGTAGTTGTTCGGAATCGCTTTAAACTGTAGGTTATGGTCTAATTATTCCTCGCATTCCAAAAGTGACCTTTGAGCGACAAGCAAACTAAACCTACTTCAAAAAGATTTCATAACCTCTGTTTATGCAGAAAATGCTAATAATTCCGAATTATACTTTTGCTGGGATTTTTGAAAACTTGCTGTAAGAATACTTAAATGAAATGTACAAAACCCAGTTTTGATTTTGGTAAAATTATAATTGAAAACTGCTATTGCTTATGCAATTTAACCTTTCAATTTGGATTTCAAGAAAAACTTATTCGTTATGATATGGGTAAAAATGATTCTCCAATCATTTTTTAAAGTAAGTCAGTGGAACAGTATCAAACACCATTAGACAAATACCAAGTACATTAGACAGATGCAAAATTTTATATTTTACTTTTTTTGAGTTATCTATAGTAAAAAAGGTTGACTTAAATATTTTGAAATGATTGAAACTTATATTATTTGATGAATGTTGAATTAATTGGAAAAGAAGGAATATATTTTAAGATAGAAAGTTTAATATTTATCTCTTGAAAAAGAATCAATTATCTTAATTAGAACATTTCTTTTAATTAAATAGATCATTTGATAAAAACAGATTAAAAGTGCCATGCTTTGCCAGCGCACTTTTAATCTATTTTTACTGAAACTAATATATTTTGACACATAATTTATTAATGCATAACACAATTTAAATTTAAAAGCATATTAGATTTGGAGCATCCTTTACAGGAAACCATCCCAAAATTTAAAATGCGATAGACAATAAATAGAAATATAATGCTACAATTTTTATTACAAATATTGAATTCCATGAAATGATATATTTTTAATTAGTTTCAACTATGGTGTTTTCTAAATATTGTCACTCAAAATCTTTCATGAAATATCCTTAAAAGCCTTAATATGTTTCAAATACTTTCCATAGTAAAAAGTTTTCCAAGAAAGAACTCCACTTCAGAAAATTTTTGAGATAAGGTCGGCATTTGTGTGGGTGACTACGCAGTAGAGGGTTAAAAATCCGTCTCTGTGTCTCTTTTTGTTACTTTATTCATTGTTTTGAAGTAAAAAAAAAAAATAAAAAAAAATTCGAGAAAAGAAAGTGTCGGTTTATTATAGAAGCATTTAATTTATAAATAGATCATTTCTAAGACTTAAATAGAATGAAATAGAAGCAAAGATAGAACTGGTATCCAAAATTAGCACTTTCTTTTTTACTAGGAGTGTATAAATGTATCTATTTACTTGTTGGGGTGCCTTTTTTCTTTCGAAGAGTTTTTGGCTACAGGAAAGCAGGCACAATGAAGATGTTGTATAAGTTTTGTGATACTTTGTTCTTTGAATGGCATCAAATCGTTCTGTTTTGGGTGTGGGATATTCCGTGAAGACATGACTCATCCATGATTTTAAAAACATGAATGTTTCTTTCAACTTTTAGGAAGAGGAGATTTTATGTATATATGTATATTAATATTTTTGAAATGTTTTTAATCAAGGGAATTCATTGCGAAATAAATTTTCTTGCTGTATGATTTTATTATCAAAGGATACTTTTGAATTGCAATACAATAATGATATGTCATTGCAATAGAAAACAGACATAGTGAATGGTATAATTTTTCCAAATATTTCTCTATACATTCATAAATTAATGGATTACTGACTAATTAATGTTTCATTTATAGATATGTGGATTATATTTGAAAGATTAGTGATAATTGTGGATATCTTACTAAATTTTATGTAAATAAAATTTAAAAAAAATTGAAAATATCTTTTGAAACCTTCATGTTATTTTTTTTTTAATTTCAGAGTTTCTCTAACAAATATCTCATTAAAATTATTTTTATAAAAGAGATATTTTTATAATCATTATAAAATAATAAAACAAGAATTCTTGTTTACTTAAATGCCTCTTCGAAGGTTTCACTTGAACTTATCAGAATAAGTGGATGGTAACATTTTTCTCCTTCCAACGATGATTGATGAGCTAGTGATTTATCTCATCTATTTAAATTTACATTTATTACAAGTAATTTACATATTAACCAGTAATTTACTGATCTCCTGCATGTGCAGTAATTGAATTCTTGATTGCATTAGAATGATAAGATTTTAATATTCCTGCTCAATCATTACTGTTTAAACTACTATTCATTTCAATTTTTATTTTGTTGAAGAATCTCAGTGTTTAAACGGGCCATTTATTTTTTCGGGGTGAGTTTAAAAAATACACAGAAATATTTATTGTTTTAAGTTTGCTTTTTTTTTAAATTGCACTTTGTGGATGTATAAGCTTTCTTTGAAACTATATTTAATTATTTAGAAATTTCATGTTTTTTTCATTTACTGACAAGCATTTTTTCATAATTTTTGGTTTTTTTATTTATTATTTCGTTATTTTATTGCAATCATGTAAAATTGCATAGCCTTAATCCCATAACTGAGAAATTGTTACAACAATAAAATTCTATATAAAAGATAATTAATTATTAATGAATTCGACCTCTTCTTAATTTTCTTGGCATTTAGTATATACTTAAGGAATGCACTTTGCTTGCAATTAAAACTGCTACACCAAGAAGTCAACACGTTACAAACGGGAAACTTTCATGGCAAGGAAAAGATGCTGTGATCTGCATCATGCGTAATTAGTTTTTGAATGCATGCTTGTTAACTGATTGGTGGTAACGATACTTACAAAGTATTTAAACAAATAAATTGAGCAACAGGATCCTCAAACAAGTTGTTTCCGAACGTTCTTGTCTGATGAGAGTTGTTGTTATGCTCTGAGTTAGAATGAGAGATGTTTACCAGCATGTTTCTGATATTGATAGAGGTTGAATTGTAACCCTAGCTTGGATTTCAATTAAATCGTATGGCAGTATTGTCGCTCGTGTCATGAGTATTGACCAAATTTGGAATTGATAAGCTCAGGAAGGTCATACCAAACGCCTTGCTGGATCTCAACTATCCATATTTATTAGCAACCAAGAAGACAGGCAATGTTATAGACAGACAGCCACATAAACTTTGTTGATCACCTTTGACACTGCTTAACAGGCAGGAGTACAATCAAGAAGCTTTAATCAGAACTAGTTTTCTAACAAAAACTAGTTCTGATTAAAGCTTCTTGATGGTTGCATTCCTTTTTGGTGGTATCTTGGAAATTCCCTTATGCGAATATATATAGTGATATTGAATAAATGTCTCGATCAATCCTTGTTCTTATTGAAGCCACTTTAAACTATAACCACTATATTTCTATATTGTTAAGTCTGATGGCTCAATCCTTTATTCGAGTTCGGCATAACATCCCATTTCGGCAAGATATTGCAGGGCTGTATGTTACCGGAACTGTACAGGCTTCTAGTGATGCAGGCAATGTTTGGTTGGTGTTCTAGTTAACATGTACTTTCAATCTCTCACAAATAGAAAAGTTTTGTCTGTGACTATCAAGTGACTAATTTGTCACCATACGCTATTCATTACAATGACTAAACTGTGGCACCATATTTAAGCTGCATAAGCAGTGGTACTTGTACATCTCCTCCAATCTCAGTTTAACTCAATACCTTGTTATTGCTACAAGTGATTGTGGTACTGATTTCTGTCGATATATACTCTAAAACTTCTTTAAAATTCAATCATCTGATATTTTAGTGTAATGTATTTTTCCAATAAAATTCTTAACGTTGTAACTAATCTCAAGCCGGATATTTCATGGAGATTAATATTCATCGTATTGTTATAAAATGGTAGGATTTCAATTGATTATTATAAAACTATTTAGACGAATAGAAAATTTTGTTTCAGTTGTTATGTAATATAGCTATACGTTGTTACCAGGTTCGTTAATTGTTATATTTGGTTCCTTACTATGTTGTAAACTTACTAAACACCATTTGTTTATGACTGCCTTGCATTTAATAACATGCATAACAATTAGGCATGCATTCAGTAGTATAACAATGTTATTATGTTATACCATTACATTTATTATTTGTTGCCTGTATTCATTTAAATAGCAAGACAACATATAATTTCGAAGAAGATTCGAAACGTGCCACTGTTTAAAGAAATATAAGAAAAATCTTTTCAGTAATACTCCTTATTATCCTATATAACGGAAAAATATATGTTTAGAGTTCCCTAATGATATCTATTTTATTGCTATTTTACTTGAGAAAAAAGACTTATTTTTAAATGTTTGAAGTGTCTGCAGCCTTAAATATTTCGTGTAAAAAAATTCATTGAAAAATATACTTGAGAAAAATTTTAATGTCATGACTGTGGCCTTTATAAGCATACACATACAGAATGCATATTAATGCTGCAGATATCTATGAACTAATAATTTAATACGAAGCAAAAATAAATAGTTTATTCACCTCTTTCTCTATTGACGAAATTTCTTAAATAAATGCTAATCTTTATAATTTCCGAAAAGAAATATAAATGGAACGTTGAACAAAACAAAATTAGGCGAGTGCCACCGAATTCCTTCGTGAGCAAAGTTTTTCAAAAAAAATACTGTTTTTGAACTGAATGCATGAGAGTGTTTTGATGGCTAATTTATTTTAAAAGTTTCTTTCATTTGAATCAATTTTCTAGGCCATTTCATTTATTTATGATTTAGGCTTCTCTTTTATACTTGAAAAAATCTACTATATTAATTTTCATATTATTATGACAGATTTCACTGGCTGCGATTATAGACACACACTGTAATCTAGATGAATCAAACTGAAGATAATTTATTAGCAAAAATTATTTTTACTATACTTGATTATTTCTAAATTTAATTGGTTTCACCTGGACTTAATGGTACGAATAGTCTTTTTAGAGAAAAGCGTTCAGTGTTCACTCCCAGACGTTGTTAAAAAAATTTTAACAGTAAGTTGAGTTTCCATGTTCTGCATAAAAATTTATCGGGATGGGTACTTACGAGTAGGTATTCAAATCTTTCCATCCATATGGTATGAGAATACGACCAGCTATCTGGGGAAAGTAATACTGAAATGAAATAATATTTGTTTTACGCTAGCTTTAACGTAATCCTTAATGATAAATATTTGTTAGGTTGTTTTGATGTTCTGTATTCGGAATTGAAATTTTTAATTTAGCAATTTATTTAAAAATGTATTTTTATATTGTAAAATTTGTTCATAGCTTTTAATGAGCATTAATTTTTCTTTGTTGTATATTCAAAACTTAAAAAAATATATTGGCATATGCTGTATGATAAAAAATATATTTATATATTAGAACTTGATTTCTAATATATAAATATATTTTTTATGTACATTCTTTTAAAAAAATAAAAAACTGCTGATATGGAACTCTAAAGAGCCTTGAAGTCGGTTAAATGTCTCATATAAGATTAAAAGCGACTTGCTGCCTTTTTTTTAACTGGCAAATTCATTCAATAGTCCCTCCATGAAAATGATCAGCTTCAGATGAATTTGCTCTTCCGCGCCTTGTTTGTAATGGACAACACTCCCGCACTTTGTTGGTCTTGACAATGATATATTTTGAAGAATTTAAATTTATCAAAATCCTATTCCTGCTTGAAAGTATTATTTTTTTTTACTGCAATTGGTAGAGAATTTGATTATTTTAAACTACAAAAGTCTCTAAAATAAAAAGTTCTTTGAGCATTAATTTGAAATAAATAAACAACTAAACTAATACTCAGAGTTTTGCAATGACCTTATCTTAAAACATTCGATAAATCTCAAAGAGAAACCTTAGTTTTGCTCAAAACTTTCATTGGGCACTGATTCCAAATTTGGCTTCAAGTTTTTTGAACTAGTGTCTGAACAGTCTCACAAAAATTTTCTCCTTGATCATGACTACTAGGCTAGATAGAAAAAACATTGTTGGATATGTGGAACAGTACGAACTGGAGCAGACCACTGAGAATACCATATATCTGTAATGTGGATATGCTTTAAGGAATAAAACAATCTGCTTCACAATAAGAATATATAGATGAGATTTCATCAATAAGAGGCAATAAGGGTTTCAATTGAGCAATAATCTTCCAATCAAACACCCGAGATAATTAAAGTAATAGAAATGCTTATATCATAGTAAAAAATTACTTCACTTTTTGAACATCATTATTTGAACAAAGTGAGTAAGCACAATGCATTTCGATAGTTTCTTTTTGCAAAAAAAAAATTATTTTTATTAATTACACTAGTTCGTGTTCGTTTGAGTATCCTTAGTTAAGTAAACAAAACATCCAATTTTATATTGATATCACTAGTACGAATTGTTTCATTTAATGATGTTTCACGTAAAAGGATTAAGAATGTAATAATTATGCTCCCAACAAGATTCCTCTTTATTTGCGTTTGAAAATTGCTGCTAATAAATAAATAAAATTTTAAACAAACGCTTAAAAATTAAAATTTAAAAGTATGATGGGTTAAGCCAAAAGCGAATGAATAGCTTATAGAGTGGTTCCATTGCAACTGTGTATAAAATAGTTGCAGTATTGTATTATTCACAGAAACTTAAAGATAATTGCTTAAAATGTTCACACATTATTAGTGTTAAGCTCTAAAACAAATGAATGGTGCACTTAAAAGAGTTTCAACTGTATGTGTTCAAAACAGATGCAGCTAATATGCAATAAAACTGAAAGAATTACCTAAACGTTCCTAAAATTGTATTTATGAATATTGAAATAGAGAAGCATAGTGCATTGATACACTTAACAAATTCTTTTGAGTAAATAATTTATTTTCATTCAGGAATATTATTGCACCACTTTGTAAACAATAAAATTATATATATCATATTTATAAAATTTCCTTATCAAATGATACTATTTAATTGATAATGCTTATAAATTACATTAATTTAGGAATAATATATATATATATATATTTAAAACGTTATATAAGTTACTCAAATATTTATCATTTACTTCAGAAAATATCTACTTTTTTTGATGATACATATTTTCTTTAAAGAATATAAGGAATTTTAAATAAAAAATTTGTTGTACAGACTGAGTAAATCTCTTTCAAAATTTATGCAGAAATATGCCCTTTGTATTTAGAATGAATAATAATTGCATTAGATATGAAAGAACCTGAAAATTTGCATCCTTATACTTTTTTAATTCTATGCTTCAAAATATAAAAGTAACTTTCAAGAATTTAAAAAAGGAATTGAATTATTTAATAAAATGAACAAAAATGCCCTGCTTTTTAAAGGATCCATTTCTTGAAATTCAAAGAAATCTCAGATATTTCGTCCTTTCTCTCAATAATTAAATTATTTTCGTTTGGAGGCAAGCAAGGAATGACAAGCTGGGAATCTGACCCTAGGTTAATCCGGTTACAAATGATATAACAATGTCAGTCCATGAAACAAGCGGGGGAGACTTCAGGAGAAAGAAAACGAAGAGGAATACACTCTTGTCAAAAGTATTAACCATTCTTCTCTTGAATGGAGTTTTAGGTTTTGTGTGTAAAAATAAATTCTACATAAAGGAGTTTGATCCGGTATTTATTCGGTCATATATCGCCTGTCCTGCAGAGGTGAGCCTGCAGGATCAGGCCAATACATCAGTTTCACTGAACTTGTTTTCTTTAGAAGAAACATTTTAATGGACTCCCACATATCATGTGCCACATTGTATTTGTATTTGTTCGAATAAAAGTATTATTTCATAATGGATTGGGACACAAAGAGATTTTATGTCTCTAATTCAACTTCATTTTTATATGTAGGGATTATCTTCTTTTCCATCATTTAACTATTACATCAGATTCTCGTGTGCAATGATTTGGCTGCATAAAAGTTTGCACTAAGAGCTTTTTGCATGAATTTTGAATAGAAGTCATACGATTTTCTTATTTTTCACTTCACAATTGCTTCTTTATAATACTATAGTATACTTTAAGAAAACTGTTTAAGAGCTACCTTTCTTTTGAAACTAACAAATTCATATCGTATCATTTATAGTATGGTTTAGTATTATTTTAAGTATGATTTATTATTTCCAATCATAGATTTGCAAAAGCTATAAAGCTAATTTTTTTCATAGTTTATCTAGAAAGTAGAATAATAATCCTCAGTTCTTAGATATTTTAGACTTCAATTATTGGCTAAATAAATCACAGATTTTCTAAAAAATCTTATTCGAATAACAATCCTGAAAGTATAATAAATAATTATTATATGAATAAGAAGAAATTCAATGTTCACACAGTATTTATAATTAATTTAATTTATCAAATGTAAAAGAAATAAATGAAATTTTAAAAAAATAAACGTTAATTTTATTAAAAACTATACAAATAAAATATACAAACAGAGTTGACACTTTTTGTCTCATAAGCTGAAATTTTAATTTATAGACAAAAAATATTGCTTAAAAGGATGCTAAGAGTGAATCCAAATGAGTATTTACACATTTTTCTCCCTGAAATGCCAGAGCAATGTGAAAAATTTCGATATTCTTGGGAAATCCTCACTATTGATGATAAAGAACCAGTTTTTACTCATTATATGGACACATTAAGATACTGAGAAGCTTGGCGATGAGATTTCACTAAATTATGATTCTTTACATGATTTCGTAATTACATAAAATAAAGTAGTAAAAATTAATGTCGACTTTAATATGAGCTCGTAAACCAAATATACTGGAAAACTTCACAATAACTCAATGTTTTTCATTTAAATATTTAATAATTTTCTAACCAAGTTAAAAAAATTCTAGATTTTTCTACTTTGATTACTTTTTTACATCGTTCCTTTCAGAGTATAATATATATATATATATATGTATACAAAATGATCATTCTTAAGTAAACAGTGAACATTATATTATTTTTACAAATGTAAATATCCTATTTTTCAAATATTTCGGAAAATAAAAATGAATTTAAAAATTATTGAAAATATATAAATTGTTAAATTAAAATAAATTGATAAAATTATCAAAGTTTCAAATTTTTAAATTTTATTTATTAAACCTACTGAATTTTCAGATTGAGTAGGTTTAAAATGCATTTGAATGTATAAAAAGATTTAATTAATAATAAAATGTGTGACTAGGTACCAGAAGAAATTATTAATGTGAGATTAAATAGCTTTTAGAGAAAATTAGGCCTACCCACTAAGAATTTTGAGAATAACTGAGGTTTGGTAAAATAAAGATATATGATTTTTTAGAAATATTTACTTTGTAATTAGATCAGCTAAAAGCAAATCTAATGAAGTGTTGAATACTTTAAAATTCCTTTTAAATATGCCTATATTAGATGATAAAGTTGGGAGATTTTATTTTTGATCCAATATATTTCCGCACTTTAAAACCCGAAATCACATTCGTTTCGAGGGACAAAAGCAAAAGCAAAAATTGAGAAAATAGCAAATATCGTTATTTTTAAAGGAAAATCACACCATGAAAATGTAAGTAGAAATGTGGGCATACCCGATACCATAAACATTTTGTCTCTACTCCTTAAGATTGCACATTGTTAAGAGAAGGAACAGATCTTATCCAGAAGTGAACAGAGTTCTGGAATGGAGCTTTTTATACTATGTACATTAACTATACAGTACTCAATGTAACTTCATGGGAGTTCAAATCAGAGTCGATTACTGTTCAAATTAATTACAAAAGTTATAAATAAATTTTTCAAATTAAATCTCTTTTTTATTTAAAGTTCGGCAGGGACTAACATCCTGATGCAAGGGTCATTCAATTCCATACTTTAGCCATACCCAGTTCATCGCTGTCTAAAATTCAGCGGCTAAACACATTCATGATACAATTATGAAAAATTGATTTAAGCTTTTGAATGTTTGCTCCCATTATTGTAAAAACTTTATATTACAAAACATTGTTTATTTAAAATACTTTTTAATAATTTTTTCTCTTTTATGAATCTTAAGCATTTTGTTATTGAAACTTAAATTTTTCACCGATCGTTCTCTTAAAAATGAATGTCCTATTCGTCTACTTAAACGATTTATAGTTTTTATTATTTCGAATTTATGGCCCATAGTTCTTTTGACGTTTATTTCTCTGTTATCAACCGGTAATTCTTCAATCGATTCGTTACTTATCTGCAATAATCCTTCGAGACCCAAAACGGCATAAATTGATAGAAAAAAAGAAACATATTTATAAGCTGCTATTAAATACGAAATTCTTAGTGAAGATAATATCGCAATGATTTACGGATATGTTTGTTGAAAATTCTATTATTCTTCTCATCAAAGTAGGATGTTTTTTGTAACAAATTCCAGAACATATCGATTTTTTTTCCTACACGGGAAGAAAACTTCTGGAAGAAAGAAGCACAAAAATATCCTAATGCCGAAACGTGAAACTTATAAACAAATATATAAATATTCTGCTTCTTTGTGTCTATCCAGTCAAACGAATTCTATTTTTGTAATTTAAACCTTTTGTTCAGCAGGAAATGTATTTTTGAAAAATATATGCCGTTTAAATACGGCTCAATAAGTTTTTTTTTTTTTTTTTTTTTTTGGCATTTGGTATCAATTCCCCTTCTGAAAAATCCATAAAAAGTTATCATTATTTTGACTATAAACCATAAATTTTCTATCCATAATAAATCAATGGCTTCGAATATTCTATGTTCTACTATGAATTAGTTCAAAACTCCATTTTGGAAATTAATATTTGAATTTAATAAAATTTAATGCTGAAAAATTTTGTCAAATTTTTATATATTTCAATTTTGAAATGTTGTTAAATTCTCTTTCTTTTTTTTATAACGTTTTAACAATCATGCGTTAAAACATGATCTTTGTCTTAATCTAAAATTGTGCTCAAGATGCGTAAATACTTTGCCTAATTTCAATCCATTGTGTGGCTTTTAAATTTAAACATAAAATTGTTGCTTTTCTATCTGATTGTACTTAAAATTATTATACAGTGTGTCCATGAGCTTCTACATAAAAATATGAATTAGTGTAACTTTTAATTCCCTTATTGACATTCCTCTTAAAATTTTCAATGAAGAGAGAGAAACAAAGTTTCCCAAGCAGTAAGAATTACAAATTAAAAAATGTATTTAACTTATTTCATTTTAAATATTTGAATGTCATTGTCACTCCAAAAGTAAAGAAACTCACTATGGATTGGGTAGAATTTAATTTGTTCAATATATATATTCTCAAATTGGAAAAAGGCGAAATATTTGTATCCTCCATATTTGCCCTTTAATTTTAAAAGATATTTCAAATTTGGGGGATTTCTATGTGTGTGTGTTAATGTCTTTACATATTGTTGAGATTGATTTTATGTCTAGAAATAAGTTTTTATAAGAGATAGAATATCCAATTTTTTATTTAGACTGCTGTTGCTAATACTAATTAGTTAACATATTGTTTTCCTATTTTCTTTTAATTTAAAAATACATTTTCATCTATTATTGAAATTAACCAAGTTATTCATTATTACACGAGGATTTCATACTATTTTAAATAATACATAGATATCATGAAATGAAAAATTGTTTACCATTTATAGTTAATTAAGATTATTAAAATATTGAAAATAGTATTCTAAATAGATCACATAATTTTGATAGAATAGTAGTAATTTCTTATAATTAATTATTTTGATTATATTAATATGTAACAAAATGTCTCATGCATTAACAAAAAAATGAAAAAAAAAAAAAAAAATTTTATTCGGTATTTAAATTCAAACTGAATACAATTTTAAGAAAAATAAGTAAAGTTCAAAAATTTATTTTCTTGAAAAATAATTTTACAGCGAAAAAAGAACAGAAGATTGAGATAGATTGTTGCCACAATAATATCAACCACAAAAAGAATGTCTAAATTTTACATGACTAAGATGGAACAGTGCTCTTGTCAAATGTTTAAAAAGGAACATTTTGAAATGCAGAACTAGGTTTCCTTTTCTAAAATTCTTGTTGGATCTTCGAGGCAAGAATAAAAAAAAGAGAAGCGAAAGAAGATAGAACGCGTGAGACCAGTTGACCTCTGCATAATTGTTTTCTTTGCGGCTAGGGCAGAAACCGTCCAATCGGGGCATACCGAAAAAAGAAAATTCCACTTAGCGGTCGCACGCCGTACCGGGTATGAAAAAGAATGGAATAATAATAAGTATTATCGGGGGAAAAAATAATTCTCCACGGTGGGGTGGAAGAGAAAACAAGGAGCCAATAACAATCACGCGACACAAGGGAGTTACTTTTTTTCTTAACTGTTATTTTAATGCCTTTTGTTTCATTGATCAATTTTTCACCCATCTCGGGAGAGAAGTTGACCCTATGAACCCCCTCTCTCTTCAATAAGCAATAATATTTCTGGTTTATCACTGGGTCCTTCGCAAATAAATAAATTAGGCAGAAATTATACTGCGTTTGGCGGCGTGCTTTTATGGCCCATTGCGAAGATGAGAATCCCCCGTTGGATGCCATAAATTAGCTGACATCAATTAAAATAAACTTTACATTCAATTAAGCTGTCATTAAGGGAAGTTATTAATATTTGTGTAGTAATATCTCCCGTGACATGGAGAAATGCTATAAAATCAATATCTTTTTATACAGTGGATTGTAAGCCTTAGTGATTTTTTTCTTCCCAGAAGTAAGAATTGATAGAATAGAAATGGCAATAAATTATGAAGAGGAAAACTTCAATCAGTACATGGAAGTCAAAAAGAATCGGTTTGATTGCTTGTTGTTTTCCAAAAACAAACAATAATTGTTTTGATATTCTTTGCTTAGCAAAAGGAATTAAAATTTCCAAGCAATTTGGGGAGTATTCTTCCTTTTTGTATAAAGGTTAATTAGACTTGAACCCAGAGTTTAAATTTTACTTCAAATCACCGTAAACACTAACACTCCGAGGTGAGAATCGAACCCACGAATTGCTGAATTGAGCGCCGGACCGATAACATTCAACTCATTAAAAGTCACCATCTATTCTTTAATGAAAATGAAGCTTGTATTACTATGCATAATCAAAATTATTACTCACAAGAATATTAAGAATGAAAAAAATTAGCATAAAATATTAAAAATGTTAAGCATAAAAATAAACTTAACATTATTTTTATTCATATAAGTGCGAAATTTATTTAAAAATAGAATTCTTAAAATGCGTGATGAATCGGGGTTTACTGTCAATCATTAGAAATATCCTTACTCAAATTTGGAATATTTTTACAAGTTTTGATAACAAATTTGGTGTAAAATGTGTCAGTCTAACATGAAAAATTAAGTCAGTCATTAATCCTATCATTAATTGATTGAAATTTTTTACTATTGTGCTATTACTTTTTTGCATTTTAATAAACTATATTAAACATGGTATTTGCCAAGTTAGATTAAAGAGGCATGACGTCATCTATATTGTATTTTTAATATTTATGAAATTCATTTTATTTAAATTTTAAGGCCATTCATCTAAGGAAATATCTAATTATATTTATTATATTTGATGGTCATGATATGCATACAAATTATCCTTGTCTTTATACAGTATATTATATAGATATATTATCCGTGTGTAGGAAGAAATATGAAAAACTTAAAATAGATTGAGTGAAAGTCTGAAATAAATCATAATAAAAAATTAAAAAAACAAGATTTGAAGTTCATTTTAGTTGGTTACATCCTAATATGTTATTTTAAGAGCAAAGATTATTACAATTCTGCGTCATGATCAATTCCTTTTCTAGCAACTGCTATGGTATGAGAAAGATATTGCCCTTACTGAAGAATTCCAGGAGTTGGAGCATGCGATCGACTTTACATTAACTCTTGAGGGATACTCCTGAGGTCCTATTTCTTATAAGAGCCCCCAGGGACTCATTGAGTTGAAATCAATCCACAGGGGTGTCATGGCCACTTGTCAAGGGAGCGCGTTCCTTACTTGAAGAAAAAGGTGTTGATACAAGTGTGAAGTTACTTTAATTACTTGAACAAGCGTATGAAAGATGTGTATCAGTGGGTCATTAATCATTTATTTTACTGCGGAATCTTGTTTATTGACTTGAGAGAGAGACAGGGAATAAGCAATATATATATATATATATAAAGATAGATATATATAGATATATATATACTATTCATATAATACCAGTTTCATTGTATTAAGCGATTTACTTAGGGATATATGAAAAATAATTCTCCAACTGGTTGTGTTCTTTCAGATCTTGTTGCAAACGAAGTATTTGAAAACAAAGTCAAGTCTAATGACCATAAAATTCAAATGCAAGGGAAGTTAACATTTGAAAATGGTAATTAAGTGAATAAACTATTTTCAATGGTATTTTTATTACTGTCTGTTACCAAAATATAATTTTATCAACGCAAAGAAAAGCTTAACATATTATTTATTCAGATTATAGAGATGACTAAAAAATAACTTCTGCAAATATTCGGGGTAGGGTGTTGTCAAATTAAATACATAAAATATTTTTTTCTCATATTGTTGATATTACACAAAATTTACCTAAATATTTCTGCTTATTTTTGGCAAAATATTAGTTCTTGCGGTATAAATTTGGAACTTATTTCTTTATCATTTAATTAAGATATACTTTAATCCATTACGAGCTTGAAATTTTAATTTTACACCCATAAATTGTATAACCTGAAATTATGAAAATTTTTTTAAAACAATAACCTATTTTAAGCACAATGCTTTTGATGAAAAGATAACTTATTGGGAATACTTTATATTTTGTCTAAAATGATTATTTTATTAAATGGCACAAATTTCTTAAATAATTATGAAATAATTGCTTTATCATAAATAATTCATTATAGAGAAGAAAATAAATTCACAGCAAATTGAAAATAATCTCATCGTACCAGCTTTATGAAAATAAATCTTTAAATTTAATACATACATCATTTACATATATAATTTGTAATTAATTATATTTTTATGTTTCATTCATCTATTTAATATTTTGAATAAGTTGTGGTACTTAAGATTCAAGGTTTCACAAATACTCAATTTCAGCATTAATTTCATAACCGGAGAAATATCATAAAATAAATGTTTAACTATTGAACTGAAAATGGATGTATCATAAAGTATACAAACCAAAAAATAATCGTGGGGAAAAAAAGGAATGAAAAGATTACTGTATGCACTGTCTTCATAACTACATCCAATCATAATTGTGCGAATATTTAATAATATAGATAATTATATAAATGACAAATAAAGTATGATTTTGTTGAAAATAATATATTTAATAAACAGTACATATTTTTAATTCCTATAAAAAGGGCAGAACTAAATACGAGAAGAGAAATTTGATTCAATGCTATTTTAGCTCTCATCAAACCACACCATAAGTATGCAATTTTTAAATAATCATGCTGACTTCAAAGTAATTGGATTCAAGTAACATATACATTCAGTCTATTCGATGACATTTAAAATGCAACCGTCTTTTAAAGAAAGATCAGTCGGAGATTGTCGCATAAAAAGAGAATTCATTAGACGCTGACCCCGGATGCAGTCGGGTCTGACAGAAAGTCACTTTACGTAACGAATCCTTCCTTTGACAACGATAGATAATGTTGTGGGTGGCCGACTATTGGACGTCGCTTCACCTTCACCTCCTTCGACGCACTCGCCACCAGACTTCAATCTGCTTAAATACCTTGACACGCGATCTTCGTAATTAGAGGTGATGTCGAAAGGCGCCGACGAGGTGGCCTCCCCATTCGTCTCAACAGTTTCACGCTTCGTTTGCCCACCTCGAGAATTTAGAAATCGTATTGCCATATTGGCTGGGAGGACCTGCATAATCAACTCCGGAAATAAGAAAGTATCTCCTTCGCTCATAGTTAAATGGAATGAGGAACTCTTATTTAAAAATAACGATTTTTAAAATGGGAGTTGCTTTGAGATGTTTGAAAAATTGAGCTCTAAGAAATAACTCCTTAACTAAGAATGGCGTCGGAGACAACATTATTTTGTTTTTAAAATTGCAAATTAGCTCAATAAATTTTCAAACATCCCCAATTATTTTATTTGAAACCTCGATTTAACATACAAAATGTAATCAGTTGATTCAGAATAAATACAAATTATGATGTATAACTGAGGATATCGAAATATATCTCGGTTAAGATAGTTGATTGGTTGAGTTTTGTGAGAACGGAGAAATATTAACAAGTCTAAAAGTGTACTGATGACTTTATACTAGTAGTTGAAAAGGTAGTATTCTCTCAAGTATATTACTGCGAAATTTTACTGCTTTCTTTCCAGGTTTAGTAACTAATCTTGAAAGCAGTGAGAGTAATTCGGACAACTGTCTACAGTAACGATTTATACAAAAATCAAAATGGAAAATACTTTTAATCATATTCGTATGTGTGAAAATTCTAAAAAAACACGACACCAGCATTAAATTATGTGTATCATAATGCATGTGTAGGGCCTAATATTTCGTAAATCATAAAAGATTAAGTTCGTTTAATATTTAAAGACATAAAACATTGAATTACTACTCATTTCCAAGCATAAATGTTGTATAAAGTTACATCGTTCAAAAATCATGAGATAAGTTTATAAACTTTTAAACACGTTCATTTCAGTTAGAACTGTGGTATGGTATCTTATGATATTTTGTATTAGTACTTTTTAATTATGATGTATGAGATATATTTTAAATAGATTTGAGAAAAATTGAAATCATGCCTTAGAACACATCATATATTTGTTTATAAATAAATAAATAACATGATAAAACAATGAGACCACTTTCAAAACCAGGCAAAATTCAGTGCACGTCTATCCCTTAGATTGAGATAATTTAGAAATTAGATGTGAAATTCAGAGATTTTATTCTACCTGGATTAAATAAATAACAATAGAGTACTAGCAGACATCCACAAAAATCATGCAAAATTGTCTCTCGAGCTCCGATAAATTAAAAGACAGCACGAAATGAAAAGTTTCTTGATCAAGCATATTAAATACGATATCAGAATTCTCCTTGTGTTTTCTTATTTATATCTTCATAATTTTTCTTAACTTCTACTGAACCCACCCCCTTTATGAAATAACGTTTTTTAAAGGTGCAAATTTTTAACTCTTATTTCAAATTATTCGCTCATTAACTCATTTACCCTTTTCATATTCCATTATTATGTTCACTGGAATCAACATTTAATACAGTTTTAAGAGTACATTAACAAAATAAACAAATATATTAAAAACTAAATATAAACTGAATTCATAATTAAAATTATTGTTAAATAAAAGGGGAAATAATTCTATATTTTGAAGAATTTTACATATAATTCTCATGTTTGCTTATTATATTCACAAGAGTCTTAAACTAAAACCTCGATGGTAGAAAATTTGAGAATAGTATCTAAACATTTTAAATTTTAGGATTTGACAACAAAAGAAATCTTGGTAACCCAAAATGTTTGTCACATGGCCAGCCAAATTTATTTGCCCAAGAATGGAAAGTTTTCTTCAACTCTCTTTTAAATCAACTTGGTATTGTTTACCATCATACTCATCTTTATATATTTTTGTCTGTCTCTAACAGTTCTATCAGTTTCATCGATAGAAGTTGGTAAGTCGTACTTTGGAGAATGCAAACGCTGGATTTGAAGAGATTCTTGCAATGATAGGCGTACCACACTACTGCCTGAGTAATTTCAAGAAACCACTCATTTTATGGGAAGGAACTTCCTACAGCTGTATACACAGGAACTCAGTGCATAGGAATGTCTACATCAGAGGAAAACTCCATTGTTAAAGTATATTTTCTATATTAAAGGATGAAACCCATACGAAGCTGTGACTCTTAGCTTACAAAGAGGTCTCACAACGGCCTTTTCAGGGTCCAATCTTTAAGAAACATCAATAACTTTATGCACCACTATTCTGATAAAAACAATAAGAATTAAAATTTGCCTTTTTTATTGTTTTTATCACAATAGATGAGAACAAAAGCACACTAGAAAGTACTTTTATAAATATAGAAATAACTTTTTATATCTATAACTTTTATATTATACAGAACTTTAATCACAGTTGATAATTCTTCAAATAATCATATGTATAAAAGTAAATTGGTTATAAAAAAATTATTTTTCTTTTGTTAAATAAATAAAATGAATTTTATGTTAAAAATTTCACAAGCAAAAAGTAATGTAAGCGTTATGAATTTCTCAAAAAATGACTATTATATGTTTCTTAAAACATATTTGTGTTTTTCCAATCAACGCTGCTTTCTTCAATACCACAAATCATAGGTTTAACTCCGACCTTTTGGGGTGATTTTCGTAGTAGTTCCGAAACCTCTTTCAAATGTAGGTACCATCAAAAATACCTTTCATATGCAAAAACGAATGAAGATACAACTTAACAACTAAAACCTGTTATGAAGTTTCACACTGATAGACGTTTATGCAGAAAATAGGAACTCAACATTCATTTCTCGTGTTCAACAATCTCTAGGATAGAGCATGCGATTTTCCAATTCAAAGTGAGATGAAACTTTTAAATTATTACTGAATGCAATATTGAATCCACAAAGGCAACCATTGTTCTTTTAATGAGAATATATGGAGTTTATTCTTTGATAAAAGCCAATAATACAGATCTTGTACTTGAGCCTTATTAGAACCTCAATTGGGATCCGAAAATTCAGATATCTAAGCATTTATTTTAAACACAATCACTATTTGATTTTAAAAATATAATCCGATACCGAAAAAATGACAATAATATATTATTTAATTTGAATTTTTCACTTATAAACTTATATATATATATATATATACAAACAGGGTGATCAGCGAATAAGCCCTGATTTCAAAATTAAATATTTCAACAACAAAGATCAATAGAATTATGCGGTAAACGTTACATATATTAGCAAAACCGTAAAAATGATGTACAGAAGTTTCGAAAATTTAGATACAAAAACTGTTAAAAGGTGGCGCTGTAACCACTATGTTACCCTATAAATGTGCTTCGAAGTTTAAAGCGATCACGTCTATTGGATAGTGAAAAGAGGCTAGCGTAGAAATTGAAATAATGTATTCTATTGAACAACGTGTTTTTTTCGTACTGGAGTACCACAGATTTGAACACAGTCCTACGGTAACAAGGCGCAGTTTTCAAAACCGATTTGATATTCCAACTGGATTTGATGCGAAAACTATTCGCATACTCTTCGCAAAACTCGAACGGAGTGGCAGCGTGGATGATGATCGAAAGGAAAATGTTGGGCCTACGCAAACAGTAGTCACTCCTGAAAATGCAGCCGAAGTTTGTAGAATTGTTAGCAAAATCCTAAGAAAAGCATCCGAAGAATTACATCAGAAGCTGGTTTGAAGTACACGATCCCGCAAAAAATACTAAGAGGTAGACTTCGGATGTTTCCATACAAAATCCAAAGTCATCTGGTTGTACCTCTGAAAGCTGTGCGACAAAGGGTTGACTTTGCGGATCAGATTCTCACAATGATCGACAACAAAGGATTTAATGTGGGTTGCATCTGGTTCACAGAGGAAGCCCATTTCCACTTGAATGGTATGGTAAATAAATAAAACTGGAGATTTTGGAGTTCCGAAAATCCTTATTTGTGTGAAGAGAAACCACTGCATTCACCTAAAGGTACTGTATGGGCTGCGGTATGCGTCAGAGGTATTATTGGCCCCTTCTTTGAGATGGAAACGATTACTAATGAATGTTACATTACAATTTTAGAACAATTTGTCAGTACACAACTAGCATTGGAGAGGATCGACCAGGTATGAACTGGTTCATGCAAAATGGGGCTCGACTACATCGAACAGATAAAGTTTTTCACTTTCTTCAAGAATACTTTAGGAATAGTACCATCCACCTCCGAATTCATTTCGACAGGTGATATACAGGAAAAGGCGAAAATACATTCACGAAAAAAAATTATGATTTTTTAAAAATCGTAAAAATAGCAATTATTCTTTTTCTAAAAAACAATTTTACTATTAAAATGTAGATAAAAAGTTATAAACTGTTTTTTTTTCTACTCCTAGCACAGATGATGTAAAGCACAGATGATTTTAAAAAGGGGAAAAAGAAATGCTTCTTTTTGAAACGAGAACAATTCTACAGCTGAATATTACAACACTTAAATTAATTGCATTATTCAACTGTACAAGAAAAGTTCTAATCAACGGTAATTGTACTTTAAGCTAAACACATACATTGGGATTAAAATTTCGTAAAACTTAGTTTTTAAATTAGCCAGAGAGACCTTTCAGTTTATACCTGGATAAAGTTAGGCGGACAAATAGAATAAAGATTTTATTTCTATATATTATCAATAGCTAAATATTAAACAATAATCAATTCTAATTTGAAGGGTAGTGTTAAAGTAAACTTAATATTCTCATTTCCCTCTCATCTGTTATTATTATTAAAATGTACGAAAAGCGACATGCAGTGTTATGTATTTCAGCTCGCATTGCACGTCATTTATAAGAATAGTTATTATTAGAATTACAAACTAGTAACATTTTTTTACTAATAAAAGTATTAATTATTAAATAATGACAGAAAAATAAATCTGATTTAAATTGTTAATATGCTTCATCTTTTAGCTTTATTTTCCTACATATGTGCATGCTTATAATTAAGGATTAATTAAAATGATACTAATTTCTTTGCATCATCGTATGATGAGCAAACAAACATACATCAAATGAATTTTAAGAAACAAAATTTCCAGAAACTCGAAAAGGTTTTTGTCCGTATTATAGCCTCATATACGATGCATACGCCTAGTTTTGACTTACATAATTAGAATGGGGCTAGGCGTCTAGTGCTACGCATAACTATGGAACAAGATAATTGAGAGGGTACCTCGGCGCCAAAGCCGCCTACCTTTCTTTCCAATCTTTTGAAACAACACCCTCTCACTTATGATCAATGGGAAAGATATTGGTTAATGCTTCTAATCATTTAAAAACACCTAAACCACGAAAAATAAAACTTGTTCATGTGTTCTAATTGGTGATGCAACGAATCTAACAAAAATCTATATAAAATAATTATAATTAATTACAAATTTGCAATAAGAAACACATAAATACGCAGTACAAGATACACTTCGACTCTGTGTAATATATTTTAGAAAATATTTAATGTTTAACCAAATATAGAAAAAAAGTTTGCAAAGAAAATAATACACTTAATTTCAATAAAGATTGTAGACATTTCTGACAAAAAAAAAAAAACTCTCATATTTTCTGAGTATGGCGCACTCAACCCAATTATAATCAAATTTTCTTCATGTTTTTATTTTAAAATTCTAAATATTTTTATAACATTTAGATTCTCGAATATAATACAGATCAATAATTTCTCCATGGTCGATATCATTGCTGAGTGATTAATCCTGATGATATGTTTGTGAATTTGTATAGTGATTAATGCCACTGTTATACAATTACTCCCAATCTTTACTTTTTATGTCATTTACTGATGGTACCATCATTACGCCATCATGTCATTCTTTGGTTGCCATCATTATTTGCTTCTCTCTTATAGAAAGCTCTCAACAATGTCAGACGTGCGCATAAAATTTCATGAACTCCAATAAACGAAATCTAGAGTATTGTTGTTCCTGGGTGTTATGCACTTCAATATAATATTCTCATAACGTTATCATTTTAGAAAAGTAATGAATGTTTCTAATACACTGAAACATGAAATTTTCTGATCATTTAATTTCTTTTGAAAACTTTAATAGAATTCCAAAAAGTTTATTTTTGATGCATTCCCATCAAATCATGCAACATATATCTCAGAAAAATGAAAACAGAGTTCTTTTTACTCAAATATCTTGTTTGGGCAACTCAAATATTTTTTTGTTTTTATTTTCGACTCCTTGAGTTTAAAATAAAAACAAAAAGAGAATTTGTATTTTGAGCAGTCTCTAAAATTGTATATTCTATTTTCCCTGTGGATTATAAGTTAGTTTTCTCTTTTCTTTAATTTCTTTCCTTCTTTTTTTTGCCATTCTATTATTCCGACATGTTTAGAGTGGCTAAATCATTGGGGGCGCTATAAATTTCATTGGTGTACGGAAAAGTCATAAAATAATATTAAATAAAAACGTCATAAAATGATCATTTGCATCCTCACATTTTTGCATAGAAATACAATAAAATAAATTAAAAATTATTACTTAAATTCTTATAACATAAAATAGAAAAGTTAATTGTGTACTTATTTGCATCCATGTATCTTAAATTTCAAAATAATATTGACTGGAAAACACATTTAATTGTTTTCAATAAACATGAAATACGAATCTTGTTACGGTTGAAAGATAAGAATCATCTACAATGAACTCCATAGATAGTTACGAGAAAATACATAAATATTATAAATCAAAAGTGATAAGAAGATAAGACACCACTGAGCGTTTTTCAAACGTCCAAATGCATTCCGCTCTCAGACATCTCTTATTGCGCCACTGTATTCACCCAATGCAGATAGGTTTCCAAATGATGTCCCAACGATGGGAATTCCTAATCATAGAATTTGATACAGAGTAATGCATCAACGAAATAAGAAAACCATAACCTGTCAGGGATAAAACGCTTATAAATCAACACATCCAAACAAATTCAGTTTTCGAAAGCGCATCTCTCTCCGGCGGCAAAGTGATAAAAGGCTACTTACCATTCACTATGGGTCCTCGAAAGGCGATAAGGCAATAGGCGCCTTTCAATAATGAAAAAAAGGGAAATTAAAAATCGCTTTTTACCTTGCCCTTGCACTATAGGTGGTATTCAAAACACTTTTTTTATGTGTCTCTAGGCCTTCGATGTGATAAAGTACATTTGAGTTGTAAATTACCGCAATCTTATCAGGAAGTGTTACTTTCTCAAAGAGATTTATTCAGCGCATTCGGACGGTGTTTATGTTTGCCTAATGGATGTTCACTTTTAATGAATTTTTCAACCGTGAGACGTGATGACATCTATTCAGATTTCCTTCGGATAGTTTTACTCTGAATAATAAAATGTTCTCATAAAATCGAAACTTGGATTCCAGATTTCCATTCTCGCCAAGTCTGTTTATTTTTCCCTAACCGGTGTCTGGAATAAATTGAGTTAATTCAAGAACAAATGATGCCAGAAATCTCAAAATCTAATTATGTATTTACGATTGGAATAGGTAATTTTATATACTCTCTCTGCGCATGGTTCTCAAATTTACTTCAAATAGGAACTGGTTATTTTGCATAAAGCCTCTTAAGATGACAATTCTTTTCCAAGTGGATACTTTACAGATATCAAAAATAAATGCTTCATTCAATGGTCTCGTTTAGTAAAAGACTACGTTTGATAATTGGAAACTGTTTTGCAGATGCAGATGCAAAAGAAATTATACAGTCGTTAAGTCTGGTGACTCTGAAAGTGACAGATATGTTACTAACAAAATGATTCAAGTATTCAATGTTATAACAGCTGTTAATTTATATGTAAAAAATCAATTAATTTTTAAATCAAAGCTGAATAAAAATATAAGCAAAATTATTCGTCTATTTAACGCTATAGTAAATGAAATTGCATAATTATACAGTATCAGCATATACGAACGATATACATTGAAGGTACATACTTTATATATGAATCATGTATATGAAGAAGAAATTTTAAGGATATAAGAATCTATTTAAAATAAACTTAAATAACCTTAAATGCTCAAACTTTTGTATAAATACACTAGGAAAAAATTAAATGGATAAGATATTTATAATTCGTTTATTTTTTTCTGTAATACGTATTGACTCTCAAGAGAAATTACACCTTTACTTCATAAATATACAAGTAATTATATTATGTTTGGATGTATGTTTGATAAAAAGAGTAAATGACTTATAACTTAATTCTTTGCAAATATTATTGAATCAATCTGATTAAGAAACCTTTTATCTGTAATTTTCTGAACGGAGAAACAAGAAAAATTTGATTCCAAGAAAATCTTTGCATCCATCCAAAACATTTGAGATTGATTCGTTACAAGGTAGTAAATATAAGAATCGAAATTCCGTTCAGTGTAAATATCGCAAATCATTCTCAGTGCATGTAAATCAAAATTTCTTCTTACTTATATAGCAGCCAATCTTTCACTCCTTAATATCATCAATAAAATTATAGATATTATAGCAATAAAATTAGTGTAATAATCTACCATTACAGATAAATCTACTTTTCCATCTTCAAGCAATCTAAAAAGAAGAACGGAGAATGATAGATGCTGACATAGCATAGAAACGTCATTTTTTAATAAGCTGGTGGATGGAGCAGTCTGTTGAATTTCTTTTACCCTTAAAACCATTATTTTTGTTGCCATCGTAGAGATTAGGTTTTCTGTTACCCTGTAACTAGATTTCAATGTCTGATCCCTACTGGGATATTTGGTCACTGAGATGGCCCCATGTTGCCCCTCTTCAAGAAGTACACGATCGATTCCATAAAAGTTTAATCGGAACTGAAACACAAAATGGCCATAATTACATGCTTTATACATAGAGCAAGGTGCATTCCACAGCATTAGTCCCCATAAGTTGTCCAACGTTCCCTCTCGAAGGGCCTCATCTTTAGCACGTTTGAATGACCGATTACTGCAAACGGTCACGAAACAAAAGACGATGGTGGGCACGAAACAACAATATAGACAGTGATATATAACACGAGATTTGTGCAATGAACATTTAATGACGATTTGTTAGAAACGGTATTTAGTTCCTGTCATTATTAAGGTTCTCGATCCTGTCAGCAGAAGATGTGGCGTGTTGAATGGCGGATACTTCTTTCCATTCTAACCACACAGGTGAAGGATCAACCTGCCAAAGCAATTTACACTCCCAGAAAGGTATCCCCACCCTTAAGTCATTGCATTCAATACATTTTTAATGGGTAATTGTTAAAGCAACATCAAAAAAGTGTCGACAATTCGTTCAATGTTACATTTCCTGTGTGGGAGCTTATAAAAATAATAAATTTTTATGAGATTCACAGAAATTGAAAACATAATTAAATTTTGTCTTTATAAGAATATATTCACTTGCTTCGAAGTAAGCAATTGGATATTTTAAATTTATCGCTTAATTCAACTTTTGAAATTAAACATACAAGCAAACTATAAAACAATTATTTCAGTATTTTTATAAAGAAAAAAAACTGCTGTCAGTAAATAATATATTAATATACTCTAAATATATAATATATTATTGCTAAAATTATAATACACTAACTATTTGAAAATAATTTTTTATATGAGGAAGAAAACGAGGAAAAATAAATCTTAGATAAGATTTATTTTTCTTTGTTTTCTATGTAATTTTTTTATGATTAATTTTATCAATTAAATCATCTAAAGCAAAAATATTTAAAAAGTTTCTTTTCAAGATTAATTAGGTGGCTTACCGTGTTCATATTAGTATGACAGTATACGGTTTTCAGTTCAATTCCAGCATTTATTAGAGAACGGGAGATAGATGTTATGCTTCTATCAGCTACATATAGTACCTGTGTAGTAATGTAGCTGCTATAAAAATAACAGCTAAGATGGATGCTTGAGTGTTTTTTGAGTTTCTTCCCCGGTGATACGCGAGTAAGATCAATTTTCTGTGAAAGGTTCGCCTAGAAGACAGTTTATACAGTGGATTGACAATAGCATTCAAACTTCTGATAGTCTTCTACGTCATTTCAAAGACTGATTAAATAATTAAGGATCAGGAGTTTAAATGTGTCTTCCCAATTTTGTGACAAATTGCTTGGAAAAATTCGACGTTATGAAAAGTGCTAAATACGAGCATGTTATCATTGCACAAAACTACAGTTGCAGATCGGGAAAGTGCTTGTTATTGAATATTTAAACAGAGCCTCACGTACTGTTGATTTTATTTTAGCATATAAGTAATGAAGAAGTTACCAACTTCATTTGAGAAATGGAAAATAAAAACTATTTGATGAATCAAGGAGAGGAAACCAATTTAAAAGCGATGCATGGGAAACAGTAGATAGAGTAATGGAATGAAACAGGGCTAAATCTGAATGATTTAATCTGATCCTAACGAGGCATTAACAATACCTTCAATGAAAATTCCAGCATAAAATGACCAAAAAGATCTAGAAAAAAAAGCTAAAGCTTTAAAAAAAAACATGAATTACACATTTGAAAACACAAACATCTATCAAATTATCTATTTATGTATGAGCTCTGGTCGAATCTAAGACATTAAAATAAAAAGTTTCTTTAATATAAAAATAAGGATATTTTTGGGAAAAATTTGAGCAAAAAGTAAACTATTTATAAGAAAAAAATAGTTTAGTACATTGTGACAGAATATAAAAAATTGATTGGGAATTGCACCAATTAAAGTTATTTTGTAATATGCTTTAAAATAATACTTAAATTTGTTGAAATAATGAAACGTTAATATTATCGGTGTGTTTGATACTGATATGAATCGGGATTTTCCGTAAAAAGAAATGTACTTATTTTGTGGTATTTTCAATGAATAATATCATCTCGCCAGATTTATGTTTCTTGTAGGAAAATTAATAAAAACTAACGGAAAATGTATATATGTTTGCTGTATATTCTTAATTTTATTTCAAAAGCTGTGTTTGATTCTGATTATATTTTAATCATAATAACGTACTTATTTACACAAGAGTACTTATAATAAGCATACACTAAAACTCCTAAATAGATGGATGTAACTAAACATTCACTGGGAAGACGTTATAGAACCAAGAACATATTTTTCGTAAGATTCTCGTTATAGAATATCAGCATTAACTAAATACGATGGCCATCATGCTCATATTGAAAAACTACCTATATAATATGATTTAATGGTAAAAGAAGTAATTTCATAGAGCATAATATGAATTCTTTACAAATAACCATGAAAATCTCATTAAAAGTTTTTAAATAACTCTTTCTAATTAAATGAAAAATAGTTAATCATGTTTATCATCAAGCGCTGCTTTTCTGGAATGTTCTACTGGAAAAAATCTTAATTTTTTGCCTCTCTGTCATTCCTATGTAAGTATCAAGGAAACATTTTTATATAATAGACCTTTCCACATGAATGTTAATTATTTCGGAGATATTTAATATTATGGTTATTGTTCGTATATTTATTTACTTCATAATCTTCTTTAAAATAAATTTTCAAGTTATTTATAAATTGGAAAGATTATTTTTGTTATACACGATTATTTCTGCTAAGTTTTATCTCGAGTACTTTAATTATCTAAAGGCTTCATATAATTTTCTAGATAGTTTTATTTCTCTTAGAATAACCGGACTGAAATAGACGTTGAGACGTAACTACATTTAGGGGAGTGAGTAGTAGGCACTTATTCTTGTTAACTAAGTATTTTGCTTTTTCCTACTTAATAATCGTTCGAATCCTTGAAAGTCGATATGATTGACATTTAAATGAAATTACATTGTGCAAGATATTCTGGTTTCTAATCACAGGCTTATATTGAATTTTGAAAAGAAAACGCTGTCAGTACTGTCGAACAAATTGCACACAAGTAAATTTTAAATAAAAACATGCACAATGAATAGTATTGTGGATTACTTTCACGTCAATAATATCACCAACAATCGTCGAAATGCCTTTCTATACCAACGTCAATGAGGCCTTAGAAAGAGTATCAAAGCATAAGCAATAGTTCATTTTTGATTAGCCAAAATAAAACTAAAATAGATTCTATTTCACATCTAAAGTAATTACTCAAAATTTTTGAAAACACAACTTGTTTTGCAATTTCAATAATTGCTTATAAAATAATTGCTTTTGAAATTAAAATGTGAATTGTAAGTAAATAAATAATGTTACTAAATAAAAATACCATATAAAATATCTATTTTTTGTTGAAACGGCTTTTAAATAGAGTAAATTACAAGAGAATCAAAATATATATACAATTATAGTTTTAAAATTACTGAATAACTTAAGGAAAAGCATGGACATATTTCATACAATGAAAGAGTTCTAAGATATTGTAATATATATATATATCCTAAAAAATTAAGATGGAATTTTCCTAAGTTCTAATTTTAATTGTAACATACTTCATTATAAATATGCAAAAAATACGATTATAAAAAAACTGACTTGTTTTATTATGCAATGAGATTTTTAAATTATAAGGTGTTACATTATTATATAAAACTATTAAGTTGGTTTTTATTTACATTACAATATTATTTGTTACACACTTTAATATAAAAACGCAAAGAATGGCATAGTAAAAAAAATTTGTATTTGCTTTATTTATACTTACGAAGAAAATCAGAATGCCTCAGTTAATAAAATCCATCTAAAAGGAGTACAATCATTTTTGTAATTGAGACAATGGGATTTTCTCGGTAAAAATAAACAATACAAATTAAAAAATTTAAGTATTTTTGTATTTATTATCTTAAAACATCTTTGTTTAACAGAAATGATAAGAAAATCGGAGTATTAAAAAGTATTAGTGTTAACACTCCCTCCCCCCCCGGATGTACTCATTAATCCAAAAAATATGTTTTTCATATTTCCTTATTTCAAAAACATTTAAAAGAGATCAATGTAATTGAAAGTGAATTCGATTTAATAAAAATTATATTATTTTTCTCTTAAAAAAACTTTTTAGTTTCTCTTTAAAAACTGTGTTTTCACTTAATTATTGTTTTAAATGAAATAAAATTTATATCTCTAAACTACGAGTAACACGCACTGCTTTAAAAAGCATAGTATTCAACAAATGAAATGTATTATGATATTTATAGTTAGGATTTTATAATAGGGAATAATTATTAACAACATATGTTAGTAATAAAAATTATAGTTATGTGTGTAAAGAAAATACATAAAACCGAATAAAATGAAATTAATAAACGAAATTTATAATTCGAAAAATAACATTTGGCAATATAAAAATAACACGTGAGATAAATTATAATATAAACTTCCGGCGATAAACAAAAGTTTAAAAACTAAACGTTATGTTTTGAAGATAAAAACAAAAATCTTATACCATAGCAGAATCACAAATAAGCACAAATCAAATAGAACAAAATGCTTTCGATTTAGAAAGTCATAAAAAAGTTATAGTTTCAATTAAAAAAATTAATTTAAATGATTGAATTACTAGTACAATTGTTATCATGATATTAAAATTTTAACTAGCATCCAAATAGCCATTACTCTGTGATTTATCACAGAATGCAACCTTTAGTACGCTTCTTGTATAAAACTAACTCAGGCAATTATCTACTCTTGTTACTCAACATTTTTAGAGGTTTACACTGTATTTAGGGTTTCGACCACATTTTAGAGGTATACATCATATTTAGTTAAATTTAGTTAAATTTAGTTATTTATTTTATATGTTATCAGCTGTATATTAAAATTTAATTAGATTTGGGTACTATACGATTAAAGCAAAGGACTAAAAGGATGAAATCCCCTCCTTTCTGCTTTAACGAAGACTTTACAGAAAACTTCCTAATATCTATTTAGTATTTTAAAAGAAATAGTTTTTTTAATGGCTTTTTATTATATGTACTCAAGTGAAAATGTTTTGGTATTATTATTTTATCTGCAATAAAATATTCTATCTCAAATTAATATTTATGCATAAAATTTCTGTATACACATATTTGATTAAAATATTTCAATCACAATTAAAGAGATCAAAACTTGCTGTAGACATATAAATTTTGGTGCACACTATAGTTCATTCTATCTTAATCACACGGAGATTATCTTTTGGATCATACCAC
This sequence comes from Latrodectus geometricus, assembly GCA_026290005.1. Classification (NCBI taxonomy): domain Eukaryota; kingdom Metazoa; phylum Arthropoda; class Arachnida; order Araneae; family Theridiidae; genus Latrodectus; species Latrodectus geometricus. The sequence goes on along the minus strand of JAPDSC010009200.1, from coordinate 631 downwards.
CGAGAATTTCTTAGAAGTCCATGTTTGTTCATCTAAATCTAAATTATAAGTTTCAGTTGTCTGAAATACATCTCAGCCTAATCGCAAACAATCTTTCCTAGTTGACAATGCAGTCTTGGAACATTCCATCTCAGTCTGGAATCAGTGAGTTAAGGTGGAGCAGCAAGCGGTTATCAAGCAAAGAAATTTAAGAATTATTTTTCTTAAAATTATGGGTTCCATTTAATTCGACTGAATTCATGTTATACAAACTCTCTTCTCGTCCTTACGGAGCCAACATTGGCTACGCCAATGGTTTTTGAGCATACTAAATGGTTGGTAACTATTCTTTTACTTAAAAAACTTTTTTCGAAAACTGGCGCCACACATCAATAGTTCTTTTAAGCTCCACTCCCCTCACAATGAAACACTGCAGTCCTGGTTCACACGGTGTAAATGCTTACCGATGATTTTCTTAATTCCATACAAAGAATTATGAAAATAAAAAAATTTAATTTTAAAAATTCTAAATTTAACAGGAAATACATGTTATAAACCGAATTAGTTATTTCACTCATGAATGAATTTATAAAAGTGATATAAATATATTTCCTAACTAGATAAAATAAGCTTTAATAACTTCAAAGTTTTA
>JAPDSC010009198.1:416-29450 GCA_026290005.1 Latrodectus geometricus | reverse complement strand
TAGCATTTATGTCCTCTTTCAACGCTGTGCGTATTCCCAAAAGAACAATTGGTAGAATTTCAGTCCATTTAGACGTGTCGTGGGCCATGATTGCACTTTTTAAATGACGGTGGAAACGTTCGATTATCCCATTAGAACTTGGGTGATAGCTTGTGCTATGAATTCTATTAACACCGAGAGTATTTGTGAGCTCTCGAAAAAGATTCGATTCGAAATTTCTGCCCTGATCGGTGGTTATGGTGATAGGACAACCGAAACGGGAAATCCATCCTTCCACAAGTGCTTTGGATGTGCTTATAGCAGTTGTATCTTTCGTTGGTATGACTTCTGGCCATCGGGTAAATCGATCTATTACTGTCATACAGTATTGAAAATCATTAGAAATGGGAAGGGGACCAATAAAATCAATATGGATATGAGAAAATCTTGCGTCTGGTTGTGAAAAGGTGCCTATTGGAGCTTTAGTATGCTTAAAAATTTTGGATTTTTGACATTTTCCACAAGATCGAACTTTGTTTTTGATATCTATTTTCATATTTGGCCAAACAAATCGTTGTGTTATTAAACTTGTAGTTGAGTGTATACCAGGATGAGAATAATAATGTAAATTGTCAAAAATAATTTGTCTAAAACTTTTAGGAATAAAGGGTCTAGGTTGAGAAGTAGAAAAATCACAAATTAAATTTACATCTTCCAAAGGAAAATAATGCTTTTTTAATCGAAAAGATGTACTATTTGAATTTAACAAATTTTTTAGTTCATCATCAATCTGTTGCTCCTTTTCTAGTATTTTAAAATTTAAAGTTGGGGGTTTCGAAATTGATTCTATTTCAATACGTGAGAGAGTGTCTGCTATTATGTTTTCCACACCTTTGACGTGTCGAATGTCAGTCGAGAACTGAGAAATAAAATCTAAGTGCCTTAATTGGCGGGGTGAACATTTTTCTGGTTTTTGTTTAAACGCGTAGATTAGAGGCTTTTGATCTGTATAAATTGAAAAATTTCTACCTTCAAGCATGTGCCTAAATTTTTTAATTGAAGTATATATGGCTAATAACTCGCGATCGTAGGTGGACCAATTTTTTTGACTTTTATTTAATTTTGTAGAAAAAAATGCTATCGGCTCCCAGTTATTTTGACTAAATTGCATTAGAGAACTTCCAATCGCAAAATCTGAGGCATCTGTCCATAAACTTAATTTAGCGCCAGGAATTGGATATTTGAGGAGGGTTGCATCAGCCAAAGCTTTTTTAGCATTTAAAAAGGCATTATCAGCTTCCTCAGACCATTCGAGAGATTTTTCGAGTTTCTGGGTTTTACGAGGAGACTTTTTTATATTTTTATGCCCTTCAAGAAATTTATTTAAATGATGTAAAATATGAGCTGCTTTTGGAATAAAACGTCTGTAGAAATTAAATAGTCCTAAAAATCTCCGTAATTGAGTTAGGTTATTTGGCTTAGGAAATTTTAAAATAGCTTCAACTCTATCAGTTAAAGGTTCTAATCCAGCTTCTGAAATTTTAAAACCTAAAAATTGTAAGCTATTTTGTCCAAAAGTGCATTTAGAAGGGTTAATAGTTAAGCCATAATATTTTAATCTTTCAAAAAGAGCTCTCAGATGTAGTTCATGTTCTTCGTGAGAATTAGAAGCAATCAAAATATCGTCAATAAAGGCATATACACCGTTTAAACCTCTAGTTACTTCATCAATAAAACGCTGAAATGTACTTGAAGCGTTGCACAGACCAAACTGCATGCGAGTACTTTCAAAAAGACCGAATGGTGTTATAATTGCAGTTTTGTGAATATCTTCGGGAGCAATCGGAATTTGATGAAAAGCTTTAACTAAATCAATGTGAGAAAGTATTTTGGTTCCGTGAAGTTCACTGGTAAAATCTAAAATGCTTGGGACTGGATATTTGTCTTTAACCGTTTGCGAATTTAACGCGCGATAATCTCCAACTGGACGCCAGTCAAAACTTCCCTTTTTAGGAACTAGGTGAAGTGGTGATGAAAAATTGCTTTTCGATGGGCGCATATGGCCTAAATCAATCATATGTTGGAATTCAGTTTTTGCAATTTTTAACCTATCTGGTGCTAAACGGCGAGGTTTTGCAAAAACTGGTGAACCGAAAGTTTCAATTTTATGCACGACGTTATGCTTGACAATTTGGTCTGAGCAAATGGGTTTTGTAATTTCAGGAAATTCATTTAACAATTTGATATAACCATCATTACCAAAAATAGTTTTAACAGAAATAATAGCTGCAGATTTAATAAATACCATGAGACTTTAAATTAGTATTATTATCACTTAAACAACGCTTTCTAATATCAGGCTTTAAGTTAAAATAATATAAAAAGTCAGCACCTAAAATAGAATTCGATACATCACAAATGTAAAAAGGAAAAACAAAGTTTCTACGAAGGCCAAAATCAAGTGATAATAATTTCTTACCGTAAACCTTGATCATGGTATTGTTTGCTGCTGTAAAAGTCTGAATTGGTGAATGTTGTCTGTCTTGTTTCGTAGCAGGTATAATAGAACAATCACTTCCAGTATCAACTAGAAATGTTCTATTTGTTATTCTATCCCGAACGAAAAGGCGACAATTTATAGGAGGCAAGACGTATGTCGCTTCTACTCCTGCCTGTTGCGGTTTTCCTGGAAATTGCAGGGTTTTACACATTTTCTTGCTTCTTCTTTAAACTTCTTGTGGTAGAAACACATACCGGATGAGTTTCCTTGTGGTAACAAACTTTTACGGCGATTCCGGAAACGCAAAAAGTTCCGATTTCGTGATCTGCTTCGAGCTCGTAATTCTGCAACTTCTTTCCTTAGAGCTTTTACTTCGGCCAAAAGCTCAGCACTGCTTTTAGTGGGAGAAATTTCACTCACTCCGGCTGGAGTGACCTCAAGTATCTTGTCACCAACTTCAGCTGCTTTACTTGAAATTAAGGACGGAATAGCTGCGAGTATAGATTGGATGTTCTGTGGAAGTTGGCTTAAAAATAACTCTAGCAGTAACGTTTCAGATATGTCGTGGGATTCAGCTCGTCGTTTCATTATTCTCAATAATTCACTGGGCTTCCGATCTCCTAGTTGTTCGCCGGCCAAAAGCTTTCGTATTTCCTGCGACTTCGTTTCCCCACATCGAGCAATAATTTCTTGCTTCAAACGAGAGTATGGGTCTCTTTCATCTGGAGTTATTATTACATCTCTGACTATCGCTGCGACTTCAGGAGGGAGATGTGCTAGACAGTGGTTGAATTTGGTTCTCGCTTCAGTTATGGGCTTAGGCGTTGCTAGTTGAAATGTCGCTTCTACCATATGAAACCAGAGATTTGGATCTGATAAATTGAAAATGGGGATTTTTACAGCTGATGAATCTGCCATTTTTAAGACGAGTTACTTGAAATCCAAAGTGAAATCACTGTTCAGAAAAAGCAATTTTAGGCAAGTGCTTGTAGCGGTGATACCAACTTATCATTTATGTCGCACAATGAATAATGAAGCAGTTTATATTGTATAATTCCAGTTGCCAAATGTGTCGCCAAAATAATCACGTATCTTCAAATTTTTTCTCCTTTTTTTTTTTCTATTTTTTTTTTTTTTTTTTTTTTTTTTTTTTTTAAATATAGTTTCACTGAATATTTATCATGGACAGTATTGGAAACCAAATGGTAACAAATTGATGACAACGGAACAAAATGGCGAAATAAGTATCTGAGCAGAATTGCTTTTAATCTATTCGATTCAAATTTAATAGTTTATATTGCAGACGTAACAAGCGAAAAAAAAATTGCTTACCATATTCAACAACATAATTAGAATCACGTCCGGGTCACCATTGTAGAAGTTCCAGTGTTGCGTGTGTTCTTTTAAATAATTAATTTGAGACTTCTTACAAATAATAATGTTTATTTTCAAGTCAATAAATGTAGATAGAGATGGTCGTTATTTGGTGGAACTGTTATTTAGGAACAGTTATTGCTTAATAACCGTTTAACGAAAAACCCGTTCTTGAGAAATTCTGTTATTAAGATAACGGTTTTCTTTCCTGCTGAACAGTTCAAATCGTTCCGTTGCTGGTAACTTCTTTTACGTTATTGTAGAACGTTTCTACATTTCGTTATTTTGGAACTTCCGGAACGTTAAAGCAGTTATCGTTATTTTGGAACATCCGGAACTTTAAAGCTGTTATCGTTATTTTGGAACTTAAAAGAAGTTATCGTTGATTTAGTTTCTTATACCGTCCAGTTTTCGAGATTCTCGGGAACGCATTTTCCATACTCTCCTTTGGTGGACCATCAATCAATGACACCTTCCACTCTCTACTGCAGAGGAGGGGGGGGAGTTAATTGTTGAAAAGCGGATATATGACTATGTAGATTTCACTGTAAAAACGATGAAAGCATTAGTAAAAATGGGGATTCTTAAAGATCCCTTTTATGACAATATTGCGGGGACATTTTATTCATCTTCCGTCTTTCATTGAATTTTAGTTTTATTTGTGTGAATCTTATGAATTTTAGCAAAATTTTTATTAAGCTGAAATATATTTTACAAACTCGAAATTATACTCAAAATTAAGATAAGTGTGAAATATTTTAAAGTCTATGTCAAATTTCGAGAGGAAAATTATTAATTTTTATAAATTAAAATAGATTAAAAAATTAAGCTTATTCAATTAAATTTTAAATAAATTTTAAAAGTTTGTAGAATCTAACAGTATTTTTTGATAATGTTTTATTATTTGTTTAAAAAGAATTATCATAATTAAATTAAAATAACAATTAATATAATTGTTATCTGATACATGTCATGTAATTATATTAATTGTTACTAGTATATATATAACTAGTAACAATTAATATAAAAAACTTTTTAAAATTAATAGATTATCTGAATTCAGAAATGCTATAATGCTTTTTTAATCGCTCAAATGTTAGTTTAAGGAATGAATTAATAATCCCTTTGTGATAAAATTTATCATTTTTGTAGATTTGTAAAATTAATTTCTCACTATTAAAATCTGGTTTAAGCAAAAAAATTTGAAAGTTAACTTTATTTTATGCTTTATGCTAATGGAAACCTTTTTATATTCAAAATCTAAAAACTCTTGTTAATTGTATTTTTCGTTTGTAGAGCTATTTATAACTAACTACGTTTACTTAGAATTGTTTAATTCAAAATTCTACCAGATTCAAATTTCTGAATTACCTAGAAATTTAACTTTAAAATTGATTATTGACAAGCAACATCAGAAATTATTAATTATTATAAATTAGAGTTAATTATAAATTAGATAACTATTAATTTGGCTTCAAATATGTGAGGATTGTAATCCTTTTTGTGTGAGAATTCTGATTCTGATACATGTCAGAATTCTGATTCTGTTGTTTCTATAGTTTGTTTTATTTCTTGTATTATTTTTACTATTTAATTCTTTGTTTTAAATATTTTAAAATGAGTAGAGTTAATAAGAGTCCTATTTGGAATATAGCTTAATTAATTGAATTTCTGCCAAATATTTTACTTGCAAAATATATTTTTTTAAAATAGACAGCATGTAAGCAATTGTTATGCAATTCTATAGAAAATATTCATTAATAAATTATAAAAAGATTGCTGTTATCATATGCTTGATATGCAGAAATTAATGATGTTAAACTTGTTTATTCTTTTAATTTATTTTAAGATTTATAATTTCAAAAGTTACTTAATCTTGAATTCTTCTATGAAGACGGATTGGTATTTGATGTAAAATTATATAACAAATACTAAACAATATAAATCAAGAAATTCGTCTGAATAGTCATTTCTATAGAGATAAATAATAATAAAATCTGTTGCTTATGGTAAAAAATATATTTGTGTGAAAATAATTTTAAAATATATAATCTAATATAAAGTGACAGTAATTTTATTCATTACAGCTAATGTCTTATTTATTGCAATAGTATCTTCATCATTCTTCTGCAAATGTTGTTTATACGCAATATACATTTTTATTTAAAAATGTCATTCCATAACGAGTATTTAAAAAAAAAATTTATTCTTCTCATATAGCATTTATATTTTTACTCCCTCATGATGCAAAGTTCTGTTTATTAATATATTTAAAGTAGATTTCACACGAAATTAGATTATACAAGAGCATTAAATCAAGAATGTATAGTGAAATATTATAATTTGATAGAAAGGTAAGCTTTTTGTAAGCATTGAAAGTTAATGTTTATTATTGGAAATTTTTAATAACGTTCGATCGAGTTATTTATAATTTTTAATAACGAACGTTTAAATATTTAAAACACGTGTTCACGTAGATATGTCATTTTATAATATATTATTATTATAAAATAAGTTATTTCATATCTGGACTCAACTTATTTTTATTGAAAAAATTGGAATGAAACATAGTGTAAATTCAAATTATAATTTACATAATTGCAATAAAAATAAATGAAAAAATTAATATTATCAATTTTTATTAAAATAACCGGTTAATTAAAAAATATAATATTTGTAATAGGCAAAATTTATTTATTCTGCAATCGAGTTTCTAATCTTAACAATCTGTATTGCAAGATTATAAACTGTTTTGTCAAATAAAGAAAAGTCTTTGTTAACGTAATGTCATAATTTTTTTTAAATGTAAGATTAAATAATTTCTTGAATAATTTCTTTTAATAAAAAATATCAATGTGGAAAAAAATTTCCGCCTAAACTACTTCGTGTCAATTTTAGATAATCATGGCTCACCAAAAGTCTCATTTAACTGCATTTCCTCAAAAACCAGTTTTGTTACCCTAATAGCCCTTCGGAATTTCTAAGAAACCCAAACAGATGTGTTTTCTTGGAATAACTTCTCGTTCCAGAGCTGCTTAACGGTATCAGAGAACCAATGAAATATGGTAAAACTAAACACGTGACCCTTCAAATAACAGAATCTACGTCATACTGTTATAAGTTACAAGAAAACCAATGAAAGGCTCCTAAATGAGTCATGTGATTAACTGCATAACAGAATTCTGCAAAAACTGTTATCAGTTGCCAGTGAACCAATAAGAGCTCTTATATTGATCACGTGACAAAAACTGTTATTTTATAACGGTTTTTAAAACATGTTATTTTTATGGAACATAACGATGATAACTAGTTATTAGAAAATAACTGGTTTAGCCATCCCTAAATGTAGAACAAAATTTTAGAACATTGTCTTACAAAATCGTCTGATTACAAAGCTCGTTCAACTAGCACGAGACTAGTTGAATTACGAAGAATTAATCTTCTGTTAAATGCCAACTGGAGGGAAATAAAGAGCCACCGAGTGCACACACTCGATGGCATCATTATTATAGTGAGACATCACTACACAGGTGTTTGATTTAATATTATTATGAAAAAAAAAAAAACTAATAAACAATTTTCGAGATTCTAAATGCTTTGAGAGCACATTAACGCCTTTTTATAACTGATAATAATATAAATTAATAATAATGAGTTTAATTACAATAACAAATAATTTTTATTATTAATTTTTTAAAAAAATATTTAAAATAAAAGATATATTAGGAAATATTGGATGCTGTAATTTTTTAGCACAAATAATAAAAAATTTTCCTATGTTACTATTTAGGAATTTTCCTGCATATGAACATATTTCTCTCTTTTATAAAACAATTAAAGATTACAACCAAGGTAACATACACACAAAGTTATAGATGCAGAAAATAATTTTATAATTATGAAATTTCATCAAATGTTAATAAAATTTATTATGTTATCTATTGACTTAAACCGTAATAAATCCACTGAAATTAATCACAGATGAATTAATTTGCATCATTTAAATGTGCAATCAAAAATTTTCCGCATTTTGCTTAAGTAAATTTCACATTATTGACTTCATATCCTTAAAGCTCAAAAGCTAATTTTATCAACAAATTTGTAATTTATATGTTGCATTAACTTGATTAATTAAACATCCAAAAATAAAGAGCATAATGTATTTTATGGTATAGTATTTTAAGTAGTTATTATTTTAAGAGTTACATATTAGTTTGGGGAAAAAGTAATCCATTATTTTTTCGGTAGACGTCTGTAGTGATCGCTATCTCGTGAGGTATCTATCAAACAATTTCAGATTTATGCTCGTATGAAAGGTGACATTTGACACTAAAATATCTTCTTGCGGTTTTTTGTTTGATTAATTCAGTTAGGAGTACAAAGTTTTAAAAATGGAAGACAACAAACAAAAAATTCGATACATTTTCGTTTTTTTCTTGTAACGGCTAAAAAGATAGCCGGGTGGCTAAAATTGTGAAAGGTGTTTATCGTCCTATATAAGACTGTAACAACCAGTTACGTACAATTTTTGTTTCGTCGATTCCGTTCGGGTATTTTTGATGTTAGAGATGCATCTCGCATGCGGATACAGCATCGTCGAAAATGTCTATAAAATATCAAAAATGATCGAAGTTAACCGCATATCAGCAGTCGTAACGCGCAAGACCTAAAAATCTACATGAAAGCTGTTTTAAACCTTTTTACAAAGCGAATCCAAAAGAAGTTACATAAAGTTCACGTAAAAATAATGGATTTCTTTTTCCCCAAACTAATATATAAAATATTTTAATATTAGTTTTAAATAATAATGACTTTATAATTAAATGACGATAATTTTAATATTAAATAAAATAATTTTGATGTTATTTTAAGTTAATATTTTAATGCGAACAAAATTTCAAGTTAATCTTTTTACTATAGTAATTAATTGATTGATTTTATCAATTAATTTATTGACGATTTGATTTCATTGACACAATTTTTTAAATATTGATGAATAAATAAATAACAATAGGTTATTTTTTTAAAATTTTTTAATGGTAATTAATAATATTTTTAAGCCGTTTAATTTTTGTATTGTAGGTTTTTAATAAATTAATTATTGATTTTTTTAACTCATTGATTGTTTAATTTTATTAACATGATTTAATATGCATCTGAAAATAAATAAATAGCATTTTGTCAATTTAAGTTTACAGAAACGTTACAGTTGCTTCAGGAAAGTTCATATTTGGATAGCCTATATTTGTAGATGCCCCTCAGTTTCGAGCCAGTTTGGTGTCATATTGTTACACAATTCGTACTATAATTTTTATTTTTGATTCATGTCATTGTGTTCTCAGCACTTTCTTCAAACATGCTCGAAAGCACGCTTGGAGAAGAAAAACCGCCGATTTTCGCCAATGGCACTTCAAGGGCTTCCCCTCCTACTTTCCTTTTAATGAGGTAATGTGCTCATTATAAAGGTAATTTGCAGATTATCTAAGTAATTTGAAAAAGAAAATAGTTATACTTTAACAGATCACTTTAGTTCATCTGTACTCTTCCTAGATAACCTGTAATTGATTTCTCTGCATTTTATTAATAACATACGAAATCAATAATTTAGTTTAATATTGAGTAACGGATAACTGACAGCTAAAAATTGTGCGTAGACTTTGAGAATCCGGCACGTTTCTGACTTCGGGGAAGACATTTTGTAGAAAATGGTCTATATATTCATGTGTCGCTAGGGAGAAAGCCTAGAAAATTCACAAGAAACAATCTCGATAGATGTACAGGATAAATCAGAAGAAATATGCTAGTAATGTTGTTTAACAGTGTCTGGGATATAAATCGGGTTAAACCTAACCATTGTGTCGTTATGAACTAAATCCTCTCATCGCCCTTTACTATTTTTTTTATTAATTTTCACTTTATAAAAACTTTGAAACATTAACTGCGTTAAATTTTAAACTTAGGGGTATCATACTATATTTAGATGTATTTTTCAGGTCTGGTTTCAGAATCGGAGAGCTAAGTGGAGGAAAAAGGAGAACACGAAGAAGGGGCCGGGACGCCCTGCTCACAACGCTCACCCCCAGACATGCTCCGGAGAGCCCATTCCTCCGGCGGAAATAGCCAGGAGGGACAGAGACAGGAAAGAGAAGAAGCTGAGGAAGCAACTGGAGAGACAGGCCAAGCGCCTTCAGCAGCAACAAAAAATTGGTGAGTAGCTTATGAGAATGTAGAGGTCGCTAAATCCGCGAATCCCTTATCTTAACTGCGTAATCCATTACTAGATAAGACATCCTAAAATGATTCGAACGAATCTCTTATCTTAACTGGATAAGACTTTCTAAAAGAATGTTTCATTCCTCTTTAACATAGATCAGTGATTCTCAACCACTGTGTTGTGGCACTTTTGTTTTTATTCCAAATTAATTCCAAATTTCTAATTCCAAATTTCAGAAACATAGAACACAAAATTTTAGAAATGTATGTGATAAAAATTATAATTCCTTTTTTATTACGAATAAAGTTTGTTTAAACCAAGAAGAGTACATTGTAAAAGAAAACTTATTTTTACAGTTAAGTACTATATTTTTTACAGTTAAAAATTGTTTTTATCTTCAATAATTCTGACCTTTCATAAAGTGAAATATTCGCTCCACGAGAAAAAATTTAAAGTATAAATCTACAATTACTATATACTACATTTTGTGAATTTGGATTTTCAGTATTAACCAACATTAAAAAAGTCAGGACTGTTAAATGTAGATGACGATATGAGATTTTCATTGTAAGTTTTCAATGCCTAAACATAAATGAATTTATCAAAAAGCATCAAGCTTAAATTTCTCATTAAAAGTATTCTTATTATTACACTGTAATGAATCGCTTAATAAACGCACTGTTGTTTTTGTAGAGTATATTATATATTTTTTTTTATTTTACATTCAAAATTATTATAGGCAATTTCAAACAGTGCACATTATAGATAAGTAAACAATTTCTAAATTTATTTTTTTCTTTATGTACCGCCAAAATTTGAAATCACTAAAAGTGTGCCGTAACAAAAAAGATTGAGAATCACTGGCATAAATGATTCCTTCCTGAGATATTTAGCAAATAATCTTAGTTTATTTTATTTCTTGAAAGTAGTTCTATTATATTTTTAATTAGCTAGACTTAAATCTAGAATTCAGATTATAATATATCCCTGAATAACTCAAATTATATCTATGTGAGAGATTTAATAAGTAATTCTTTTTTGTAATTTATTAAAACAGACATGTTATCTGCTCCACATGGAGTGAGGAGATTGTATCTAGCAATTGGGTTATAATTTACCACACATTAGCGTAGATGAATTCTTTGCGAAATATCTAGCAAGGAATTTTTAGAATTCACCATTATATAGTAGTATCATCTTATAGTACTCTGTTTCACACATGGTTACATGAAGTGTTGTGATGTTATGTAGCAATTATATATCCCACGTTAGGCTTTAATTTACATGAGATGGGGTTATAATTTATTAGAGTTGAATTTCTTAAAAAATACCTAGTGAAGAATTTGTGGTTTCTTTCATTAGTTAAAATCTGTCATTTATATCTCCCATATGCTTACTGGATAAAAAATGTATATTAGATTATAAAAGAATAAATTGGATTAACTTTACTTAACATTAACAAAGATACATTCATCGGAAAATATCTAACAAGGAATTCTCTGTTTGTTCGTTGAAAGCAGTCTTGGCATAGAAGTATATAGTGCATTAAGCTTCAATATAGTTACATAACTGCTACATAGCTGCATAACTACTATATAGTTGTATAGCTACTACATAGTTACATAGCTACTTTATAGTTAGCTACATAATTGCATAAAATGAGAAAATGCTATCTAGCTGTTAAAAGGAAGAAGAGAAAACACATGCGCCAAGGACTGGAAATAGAATTGTGTCACCAAAAACTAGAAAGTGAAACTAGACTAAAAATCATAATAATATTGTTTCTTTCCTACTAATAACTACGTTTCACTGATATAGATTGAAGACCAAAGATAAAGATACAGATTCAGATGATGACATCTTAAAAAACCTAAATGACCTTTTCTTTGGTATCTCTTTATACATTTTTCACTATTTTTAGTTACTAAGCGATTGAGTAAATGTATATGTTGAAAATAAGGAGTGTTCTCTTACTTCTTCTTAGAACAAATGTAAATCTATAAGTAAAAAAATCTCCCTTGTGACTAGTGGTACAAGATTTGTTCTTCAAACTTTACAGAAGCCAATAAATCAGCATTCCTTTTTAAAAAGTTACTTTTTCTTATTGAACTAATACAATATAGGAATTTAATATTGAAAATCTTATATAAAGTCATGAGTTTTGAATTTGATGAAACTTTGAAATTAGCAAATGTTTTGTTCCTATAGTATATTAAATCTCATTTTTTTAAAAACCCTGTTTCATTAAAATCACATTTTTTTTTTATTCTAATTTGTCTAAATATTCATACTATGTAGCACATTAGAATAATAATGTCTAACATGTAAGACAGGATTCCAAAAATGATTCACAAGATGGTATTACTGGAATATGAAAATTTATGTAAACATATGTTACTTAGTATTATAATTCAATATTTTTCAAAATGTTTATTTAAAAAAACATTTTAGAATCCTATTTTAAATCCTTAAATTTTGAGCTTTGACAATTGTGATGATAAAAAATTATTTATTTATAAAGAAAATTTTTATAAGACAAGGTGATTTGAAGCTCCCTTAGCAATAAAATTTGAAAGTTAATGGTCTTATCTCAGAAAGTAAATAGGATATATGGGGAAAAAATCATTTATAAAATTGTGTAGTATGCATATATAACTCGCATTAGTTTGTGTGTGTGAATTCCAGTTTTTATACTATTCAACTAGTTTGGAAAATTATATTTTATCTATATTATATCTTAGAAAAACTTAAATGTATTCTGTGGCTGATAGAAAGCAGTTTCAGCATGGATGATAAATATGCTTAGAACTTATCTGTCTCACACTTATATGTGTCTATTTAGATCTTTATGCACATTAATCCATGTAACTGTATGGAACTCGTACACAAACTAAAAAGCATTGTACGCATTACTTTCATCATATTTTTAGCCAAGTGTTAAGCTCCATAGTCTACCAAGTGTCACTAAGTATTAAGTCTCGGCTTCCCTGTAACATTTTTACTGTTTTTTAATTCTATTTCTTGATTAATTTTTTGCCCATATAGCAGCTAAGTTGTTAGCAGTCTGGACTTTAGTTCAACAGCTCATTGTCTTTCTTGGACTTGTAAGTTTGTGGTTATTTGGATTTTATTTTAATATGCAAGTCTCGAAAAAGACCCTCTTAAACAAAATGTTGCTCCTAAAGCGACAATCAATCTTAACTTATTTTAGTTTTTGAGGTAGAATTCGTAATTTCGAGATATTGAACACTATAGTCATCAACCGAAAAATAATAATGGATTTCTATTTCCTCAACGTAATGTATTGACAATTTTGTTAAGAACATTGCTGTCATTATAAAACTTAGAAACAATCAATGTGAATTTTAAACATTCTGTATTCTAAAATTAAAGAGGACTCTTCTGAGTACACTACTACATATCCTATGAGCAGGTAGCTCATTTCCACTGTAAAACCTTTAGTCCTTAGTTTTTATAATTTAATAAGAATTTCCAGACTAATTTAATTGAAAAAAATTGTAATTATATAATATGTCAGCGATATTCGAGTAAGGGAATGTCTCTAATTTTTTTGGCTTGTGCGTTGTGGAAGATTCACCATCTCTGTCCTATTGTGATTAAATAACAAATTTGAATTTTTTTTATGAAAAAATATATAATTTAAACCGTATAAATTCTACTCAAGGATAAATTTATTATACTTTTACAAATTATAATGTTTGCAAAGTAAGCTCTTGTGTTTGAAGTAATTTTTTTAGACGCGTGACTTCTGTTTTCTTTTATATCCGCACGTTTTACATCAGTATTCATCACAGGCAACAAATAAAATTAACACTTCCTATTACAGTTAACATTGACGGTTGGAAAAGCTATTAACAAGTGGCATCATTAATTTGAGACCCGCTTCTCAGTCATAGTAATAACTGAGTTGATGATTTTTCGACGTGATCGGAAAAAGTGATGCACCAGCTCCCTGTGATTACGATTTAATCGATATCGTTATTTTATCTCGATATCAAATTTTGTTATTATTTCTCTCTTCATACTGGGACGCGCGAACTCAGGATCAATTAATGTGCTGCTTCATAATGAATTAAAGGATAATTAATTTAAAAAAATTCTAGATACGATCGCGTGACGTTCGAGGCTTCCTATTTCTTAACATTGTTCTTTTTCTATTTCTGAAACTTGTGAGTAAAATTAATGGTAATTTATTAAATAATAAAAAACTGATGATATACAATTATATATACATTAATATTTATTATATAAATTATAAATATGTATAAATATAGAAAAAAAGAAAAGAAAGACATATATATATTCTATAAATAATTCTGAGTTTTTTCATAGTTGTATAATTGTGAAATTCCTATCAATTTTTCCCGCTAGAAATAGAAGCATTGTATTTTTCATTTAGAAATAGTATCTTCAAAATTAGCGAAAATGTGTGAAGAATTCGAGATTTAATATCTCAATCTGTTAATGTCCTCAGATAAAAATTGCTAAGCCATTTAACAAAAGCAATTTTATTAACTTTTGTAAGCATTTTGATGGCACAGTCTTTAATTTGTTAAATTTTCCAATAAGTTTTTGCAGCTGTTTTCTTGATATTTTAGTGATTTTATCATGCTTGCAAACTGTCTTATCTTCACGGAATACCTCAAAAAACTCTCACCAGAATTCCAAGAGAAGTGCTTAGAACATCAGAAACAGTTACCTTATCCTCACCTAACGTATTAAAAACTTCCACATAAGAAGCAAATTAAATATACTTAAGCATTTTCTATTAACTTTTTATTCTCTCTAAATAATTCACGAATTCTCGCATCGGTTTTAATTGATGCATTTTGTTTATGCCTTCTTAAGGAAATGTTTGTACGATGGTCCTTCTGTTACAAATTGATTACATATTTTAGAATAATTTTTTACACTTTTTTATGAAAAATATATCAGCCTATTTTACTTTCTGCAACCTGATAATTCTATAAATCTGATTTAAAAAATATTAATTAATATTATTTATTAATAATATCTAAGTTATTTTTATATAAGATTATTATTAAGATATTATTATTAATAGTATTCATTATATTAATCTGATTAAAAAATAAAGCTATGGACAATAAAAAATGCTTTTTGTTTTAGTAATTTTTGTCTTTGAAGTTTTTTTGAATAACTTACTATTACTGCATTCCAAATCAATTATCTTATTTTAAATTCTTTTTTTCAACTCTTTTTACTATTTTTTAATTTAATGTTAATAAACTATTTATTAAATTTAATATATTTCTTTTGAAAAGTTAAGTCACATAATTTATTATTGCAATATTTTACAATCGAATTTTTCATATATATTTACTATCGTATGGTTTATTTATAGATATTACTTTTATTTTTGTGTATTTTTTTATTATTAAAAACTGGATTGAGATATCGCGAAATTTGCTGCATTTGGTGGAAAATTCGAAATATTAAAATTATATTTACGATATAAATAAAATGAAGAAAAATTATAGGATAAATTAAAGATATTATAAAATATTGATAACTTTATGCATATTAAACAAATAAAAAATCAGAAAAACAAACTTTGGTTTTCAAAATAAAATATTGACGTGAAGGCTTGAAATAGGGTATATCGCTTCAACATATTTGCGGATATTAGTTTGCAATTTGCTTTGATTTGTGATTTGTTATTCTCTCAAGGATCATTTTTTTATAAACAAGAGTTTATGTAGTGCCCAACTCTGAGAAAGAAGCCATGAAGTTTGGTGCAACAAAAACACACACGAGGATTAATTAGACCTACGATTTTCCCAATTTTTTGATGCAGCGCAAACCACAGAAACTCAGTTATACCTATGAATCAGAAATTTTGGACATAGTTTCTTTCTTTGTGATATTTTCCTCATAAACATTAAATTAATCAGCATTGATTTTACTTGTAAAAATTTGTGCGTATTATGAGGTTAAAAAAGATATTCTGGGGGGGGGGAATGGCGATTTTATAGGAACATTTTTGTGGTTTCCGTGAAACATGTGGCTATGGATTTGGTTCTAATAATAAAAATTACTTTTAATTGTGTGTTAATTTTCTCTCTCTGTAATTATTATCATTGTTAAATATAATAGATTGAACATATTTATCTGCGCATGTATAAGCAAAAATAATCTATAGATTAATGAGAACAATCTTGAATAATTGCTAGTTTAAGTTTTATGATCTAAGGGTTTTATCCTTAATTGTTGTTCACAATCTCGTGTGTCTAATTACCTGATTATTTGAGTGATAATATTTTTGAAAAGTTAGAAAAAGAAAAGATATGGCCATCAAATTTATGCTATTATAATAAAAAGAGGAGATATATACATAATTAAATGCAATTGTTGCGAGTCAAAAATTAATCGTTTACCAATTTATAACTTTTAAACGGTTACTTCGGGTTTTTTATTGGAGCATTTTTGAGTTGCATTAGTTGTAGTTCCCATATTATCAAAAATTATATACATTAAATTTCGTGTGTACTGGAGTAAAACTAGCGTTATAAGTTCCTAGCTTTTAAAGAAGCATTTTTTATGTTTTTAATTTTAACTATTCAGTTTAATAGATTATTTCAATAAACTCTCCACAAAAAGGCACTCTAAATGTACAAAAATAATTACTTTGGAGTTGAGTAATTGTTAGAAAAATTATCAATCTTCTACATTTTACGGATAATAATATGTATCACCCATATAAATTATGTGAAATCATTTGTGATGGTGATTATAAAATCATTTGATTAATTCCCGCATTTTCCGGTTGATTGTTTCTAATCCTGATTTCTGTGGATTTCAGGTAAAGGAGGCTCCAGTGGGATGGCTGAGTCTGTCAGGCAGACCTTGAGTGACCTTGTCCGTCTCAATCCTTGCAAAGATGCTCAATCCCTCCTGGGCTCAGAATTGCATCTTTTGCTGGACGCTCTAGGCTTTCGCCTCCCGCAGGTGACAGGTAAACCTACTGTTTGACTCAAACTCTTTGGCGCAAAGCTAATTTGAGAAAATGTATTTGGTCTTTTGAATTACCTAAAAACAGAAATAATGGTTTTTTAAAATTGAAGATTCCTATCTTTAAATGTTTACCATTGAAGAGAAGTAATAGGGAATCACACAAATGTAATTTCCAGGGTTTATGCATGTGAAAAATGTAATGTTAGAATCAAATTTTCAATTTTCAACTATTTACCTAGTTTACTAAAGAAATGCAATTTATACATTCATTTTTATTAATTGAGTTCGCAAAACTCAACGAATAGGAATGTATAAAAATCAAGTAATATTAATGTATTTTCAGATATGCAATTTCATTCGTTGTTTGATTCATAAAATGGAATATCTTTAAGTTACATTCACTATAACTGTACTTTTATTCTGGGGAGTCTTTATCAATGTAGCAGATCAGTAAAAATTTGTATTTTTATCATAAAATTGAAAAAAATTGAGTTTTTTGTTGTTCCAAAATTTAATGCACTTCATAACGATTTAATATCTTTTTACAGACAATATGGTAAATTTGTTGCTTAAAAAGAAATTGCTTTACTTGTATCTAAGCCATTATATTTGATCCAATGAACTTAACATAAAACTGCTTCCAGAAAACTTCAGAAAATAATCTGTATAAGATCTTCTGTCATCAAGCTTTCTTTTAAAGCCACTTTTATATATAATCGCTGTACAGAGACATTGTATTTCCCCCTTATTCTACTTACAAAAATAATGTCTTCTTACATTTTATATAAATTTATGATCCTGTTGTTGTTGTTTCTGATACTGATCTGGTACAGCATCGCTACACCGGATCCACAACCCCCTCAATCTTCACAAATCAAGAAACAGCAGAGGATTCGCAAGGAAATCCTCCTTAGTAAATCCCAGAAACAAAAAGTATTAGGGGCTAGCGTGGTCATATTACGCACTTACAACAAGTAGCATAGAGTTTACTTTTGCCATCAAATTTGAGGCCACGAAGATGGCCACTAGCAAACCTAGAATATGTAGCCTGCCCAGCTCTAGAAACCTTGAAAGCAATAGAAACACCAACACCACATCAGAAAATCTTTTATGATCCTTCCATGTTGATTACCATATTCAACAATTGCTGAGGCAGAATACATCCGAAATCTAATAGCTTGTTACTCAGTCCACAGTCGTCTTGTCCAATTAATTAATCTTCGTGATTTCACGTTAAAGCTCGCATAAAAAAGTTATTTCGTCTAACATTTCGCTTGAATAAAAATATAAATCTGTTGTTAGAGTATTATACGTAACTTAGTGCCCATTTGTAGGATCGTGTTACATTTAGTTGCAAATTATGACCAGATAAATTACATTTTCTATCTCTAGTTTTAGTTTTTTTCTCATTTTGCTATTTCATATTTATGTATGCTTTAGTTGTATTGATTAAATTGCCAAATAAGTATTTTCAATTATTGTTAGCATTCATAACACATTTTGTTAGGGTACACAATACACAACTAAGAAATATTTTAAGTGTTTTAGAGCAGAAAGTTTTCATGATGATAGTTATAACTTTTATCAAAATCTCCCAATATAGTTAAGCTTTTTTCTTTTATTTAAACACTATATTTTAAATGCATGTCACATAAATTGAACGTTGCTATGGTTGCTAAATGTTTCATACAGTGCTCTGAACACAGCTGCATATATTTCGGTTCTAATCATTCAATATAAATATATTATAAGGATTATAAAATACTTAATGAAAAATGTTTCATAAATCAATAATAAAGCCTTCACAAAATGTAGTATATTAAAAAGTGTATATCTTCATAAAAAAAAAACTAAATTAGTACTGGAATTTATATATTAATATTGAAAATCAATCTCCATAAATTAGCTTGGGAATTATTATAAGAATTTAAAGGCACTGATTTAATTTTTTTAATGAAGGTAATGAACAAAATAAATCCTAGAGATTAGGGTTTCCATTATACATTTATTCTTTTGCTCGCAATTATCAATAAATCTTCTACAATGTTAGTTGTGGTACAAAAGAAATATCCAAATTACTTATACTAATGCATATAAAAAAGTTTCACATTATCTTACAAAGATTAATTTCCGAAACTAATACAATGTTAAATCTTGTTTTTCTTTTCAGGACCAGTTACTCATTCAACTGAAAGCAATGAGAGATTAGAATACAGCGATGATGATGAGGATGACACCAACGACACTGAAGATCCCCACCAACCCACCACCAAAGACCAGTCCTTGGACATCCACAAATCCAAGAACCCTTTTAGTATCGCCAACATCCTGGCTTCAGACAGCAGTCGGAAGAGAATCATACATCACCACGTCCATCCTGCATATCCAGTCATGCTTCAGCAACCAGCTGGATTTTTGGTTGCTCAGAGGATGGAAAACATCAGTGACCAGCGGTCCCCCGTGGGTCGGAGGACCAGTTTGACGGACAGTTGCGCCAGCAGTTGCCGGTCATCCCCCATCAGCCCTGATGGTGATGACTTTGAAGTGTCCTCCCCTTCACCTTCTAACCACCCTCTATTGAATCCAGGATAAGGAGCATGGACTTCCTGGATAGGTTCCTCCACCTTCAACCTCCGAATTCATTACCTTTCTGGTCATTCGTAAAAACTATATTTGTTCTTTGTGTCCTGGATTGATAAATCAAAAGGAAGGATATGTAAAATGTAGCAAAGGCACCTGTTAAGAAGGTTAAAAGCCACTTTAAAAGCTACCTATGTGACTTTCCTGTGTTGAGAAATGCATTTCCTTTATATCGGAAACTTGTTTATAAATTGATGTTAAGAACAGTACACTGCATGGCCAATGTTGTTGCACATGGTGTTTATAATGTACCCAAAGCAAAATACGTTATGTGACATTGAACATTAAGACATAATGACTGTGAATTGGTTATTTTAAGATTGTCCAAATACGTGTCATGAAAGGCCCTGTAAAATCGGAAAAATATCTCTTAGTAACAAATAAAATGAAATTTTTTATTTGTATGTATTTAATTCAGAGCCAATTAGTCATTATAAATTTTCATGTTGCCAAATTCCTTTTAATTAATTTTTTTTAATATTTACAATGTATATCAAGAGAAATTATTGGTATTGTGATGCAGCTCCGCAAAAATAATATTTCCCAATTTATATGTAAAAAATAAATATTTTTAAAATTCCCATTGTTGATTAAAACACTATTAAATGTATGGAATAGTTTTCTCTTCGTATTATCAACAACGACACACTGAAGAAAGTAATGCATGCAATGGCACATAAGCAAATTCGCTTTTACTCATTTATATAAAGAAATATACATACATATATATATATATATAATACTTGTGTATTATCTCGTCGGCCATTTCAGCAAAAAAATAAGTCGTCAAATGTTGCTGTTGTTTACTGACGACACTCACGTTTATATATTTCATTATATTTAAGCTTTATATATTTTACTTATAACGAAGGCAAGTTTTTAATTTATGATTGAAAAATTAGTATATGAATTAAAAGTTTCGATGAATTTTTTCAATGAATATGGAAAATAACAGCAATGTTCTTACCCCCCTCCCATTGTGAAAATTTTCGTTTATTAAAATTTTAATTATTTGATGACAGGATTGATCGGCAGGATAATACAAAAGTATATATATATATATATATATGTGTGTATCTTTATGTATAAATTGAGTGATCAAAATTCTACCTGTAATAAAACAAGAGTCAATATAGTGTCATAAGAAGAAATGACATTTTACATCAGATTTAATGGATATCTGTCTACCAAAACTTGGAATTGGTTATATCACATGGACATTGGAAATCAATATTTGCTGCTGGTTGTTGGAGAAGATCATTATGGTATATTATCGGATGTGACCCTCTCTTTATTTTGTAAGGTTATTAATGGATGTATCAATAACATTATCATATTCGCAACTCAGTCAAGCACTTTCAGTAAGAGAAGTACATATATGACATGAAGCATGAACACGTTGGGTTGGGGATTATGGTGCAGTTGCGTGAGTTGCTTACTCATGAGATATTTCAATTTTGTTTTCCAAAGACTTCCTTCCAATAATTGGATTTATGTACTTATGAAAAACTATTTCTGTTGCTGATACTTTCACTTTCTACCACCTGCAAGATGTAGTCTAGTACCTGCCAGACTCTAGTCGCTGCTTTGAGCTAAAATCTAACTACTCAGTATAAGATTTTCGCTTAAAGCTGGGACCATAATCTATGCATTTAATTTCGTAAGGTTTTTAGCAACATACCAGGTGAGTCAAAATGGATTTGGATTTTACTTAGATGGAAAGTAAGAAGTAAACATCCAAAGTTTTCTCAAAATATCCTCAAGAGAGGACACTGACTACGTTACGTGAAACACATTGAACAGACAACAGTACATTCCATTCCCTTATTAGTGCAATAATGAATGCTCAACTGTCAGCAACTCTACGATACTACTCAGGTAATTCCCACATGTTACAGTAGCGTGTAACCTGTCGAAATGAGTTGCAGGGTCTTCTCGACAGATAGAATGTTTGAGTTCAGCCAGTGTTAAAGTCTCGGGCACAAGTGCTTTCAAATAAACATAAACCCAAAAATCGGCTGGTTTGAGGAAAAGCAATCGTAAGAGAGACCATAGATTGCAACTTCAACTGAGCACTCAGTCTTGTCTAATTTTGCAACAGGAATCTTTTTATTGGATTGTAACAGCGAGGTGATGCGTTATCCAGTATAAAGTTAATTATAAATAATACTCCTATAACTTAGAAACCTACTTTAAAATATAAATTAGCACCTCTTAACCTAGAACAAGGAATCAGTTAGAAATATTATATAAAATACCTTCGAAAATTTACAGTATATATATAATTAAATTTACTTTAAAGACCTCTCGAATTTTTAGGGCTGGGATAAAAAATTTGCCGTTGGTCATATATAGAGAATAAGCCTTATTTACAATCTGACACTTCTTTTATGGTAATCAACATGCGAACCTATGAATTTCGAATAAATTGAACACATATTCCTTAACAATTAAAAATGAAATTATACGATTTTTCCAACAAATTGCATATTCATATCATTAATTATTTTTCTTTAATATAAAAGCTATATTTTATTTTACAGACTATTAATTTCAATTTCAATTTATGAAATTCTAGGTATTTTAGAAAGCATCAAAATACATAAAATACAAACGCTTTTCAATCTTCTTTCGGGTATCTCGATGTACGTTTTATCACTCCTGTCTTGTACGAACTCCTGTCTTGTACTTCCTTGTACGAATGGTTGCCTATCCTATAAACGGGTACCTATGGCATCTGTGTACTGAAGAAGTCGGACTCCACACCAAATTATGTTCATGTTGCAAAAGTGGAGAAGTTCACCCCTTATTGCCAGCCTAGCTAGCATTCGACAAACAATAACAAATCGTAAAAATATAGCAAATTATAAAAAAAATTGTAAAAAATGAAGAATGTTTAAGAAATTATATCTTAGATTTAAGAAGTAACATATTTCTTAAACATTCATCATTTTTTTTATGTTAATGGTGCTAAAATCAATTTTAATAAGATAACTTTTTTAATCAACTATTTAATAATGTCTTACCTATTATAATGATTTCTCTTATTAAATTTTTATTATAACTTTAAGAATTGATGATAGCTGGTTAATTGATAGTTGATTTTTGATTATTATCCATTAGATAAGTATATTAATTACTTATATATAAAGTTCAAAAACCAGGTAAATCTTCCAATTAAAATTAATATGCTACATAATAACTGTTTACATTTCATCGATATATCATCAATAATTGCTAAATTAGAATAAATAATTTATAAAAAGATTAAAGATATTGCAAAGCAAATATATGCATTTATTATATGTAATGTAATAAAATGCAGATAAGGTAAGACCATTAATACTGGCTCCACCATTAATTTAAAAATAATCGAATCCCAATAACCATTAAATAAAATGTTCAAAAATTTTAATCCATCTTTCCTTTCGGTTTGAAACAAAGTTTCCTTCGAAGTTTCTTACATGGATAGCAGTGATTAATAAAATTATAGACATTCAGAGGCACTGAAAATTAGAAAAAAAAAAATTTAATTACACCATAATTAGAATTGCGTCAAAACACATCTATTTATATAAATTTGATATCCTTATCTAATTTTTATTTTTTATTTTCCTAAAGAGATAAGGGAACGATGAGCAATTATGACCCTCCCCCTTTCCCCCGTTTTCGAGCGAAATCGATATTTGATTCCGAAAACAGATGCCTATCCTCAGGCTATAGAGCGAAAAAAAAGAGGGGAAAAAATGGCGCAATGTTTGTGGATAAACAGAGTTTACTTGATGACGGGAAATAAAATAATAGGGAATAGATAAAGAAAATTGTAATTTTTGGGTGATATTTTTATTCCGGAAGAAAAATTTTGGAATTTTTATTTACTTTTTTTTTTTCGTTTTTCTTTGAGGTTAATGGCAACAGACGTTTAGTCTGCAAACGATTTTGTGTCGCAGATGTCGAGAATAATAATATGAAGATGAGAGTTAATATTCTCTCATAAAAGAATAATAGGAAGTTCTTATGATGAAAGCAGATAATTTGTTGTTAGATTTATGTATATATGAATTTCTGCACTAAATTAAGTTTCCTATTCGGAGGTATCATAAAGAAATACCCATACTATTAACAGTTTTTTATGACTTTCCTTATTTAGAAGTAATTTACCACCTTTGAGATGAAACGAAATTGAATATCATGGCTTATGAATATTTCATTTTCCTTAAATAATGATAGATTCATAAAGTAATATCTTTATTACAATTGTATGTTTTTTTTATTAATATTTGAATTGGAGAAATTTGGCTTGTATAAATTATTCAATGGCTGAGTAGTTATCGTTCATGTTTCCTTGGCTGTTGGCCCTAGGTTCGAATTCCGGTTCGCATATGCATGTTACTTTCTTTCTTTGCATATTTCCTTGTTCTATGACGAATGAATGTGCCCGACCCTATAAATGGGTTCATGGTGGAATGATGTGGGTAATGTTACTTGTCTCGACTTGGTTCACAGGTGACCATGGGTAACAATAAATGAGTAGCAGTTTTCAGCCTTAAAGGGTTAGTCATCCAGAACCCACCGTTACAAAATATAATAATAATAACAATGTGAACGCTTTAAGGGTAACACCTTGATAATATAAGGCAAGTATATATTGGTACTGCGTGGAGGATATATTACACATGAAAGTTGTTGAAAAACTTTTAAATATCCGCATTTATCCGGAAAATTAAAATGCATAATATAGAACATATTCACTTGGCTCAAGCGAGGAAACATTGAAGCACCCACCATAACGCAAGAAAAACCTAGAAACCTATCAATAACAAAGGAATGAAATATTTATACCATGTTCTTTTAACAGAGCTTAAAACCAAAATTCGGAATTTTTGTAAATAAAGAATGTAATCTTATATCAACGCTTGAAATTATGGTGGAATTGAACTTATTAATATCTAAAGTACAAAATTCCTTATTCCGTTCGTTGGCTGAAATTTTGCACCGGTTTGAAACGAGAAAGTCTGTATGGAATATAATGAAATTTATATTAGGATGTTAATATCTAACTTAAAATATGCTATATTTTATTTCAAAATATTGGTTGTAGTATTTGTAACTAATTTAACTAATAATTAATGCTGTGACAGTATTCTCCGTCTATCAAGTGCTTACGACATGATGCACATCACGCTTCACGAATGGAAATATCTGGCCTTTTTTTTTTATCTCCTTTTAAAATTATCATCGACAAAAAATTCGGGGTAGAGAAAACTGTATATATTACCGGATCATCTTTTTTTCCTATATTTTCATGGTTAATATTTTTATAAAAAAATATTTACTATTTGATTTTTCAAAAATTATTATTTTTGACTTCTAGCATATGTATTATAGATCCAATGCAAGTATGCCATATCATTCTTGCATTGGAACATCGATGAAAGGATTTCAGTGCCTATCTTTTCGTAATTATTTTCTTCTATATTGAATGAGATTCTAGATGCTTAAATATTTTTAAGCACCTAGAATCTCATTCAATATAGGTGTTTTAACTGATATAAACGTGAGACATTATTTTGTTGCAAAACAGAGTTTGGAACAGTGATTCTCAAACTTTTTACTGTTACGGAACAGTTTTAACGATATCAAAATTTGATGGCACACAAAGAAAAAGATAAAAGTTGTTTACTTACTTATAATGCACTTTGTAAAATAGTGTATGATAATAATTTTGAGTGTAAAATTTATAAAATAATATGTACTACAACAACAACAGTACGTTTATTAAGGGGTTAATTACAATGTAATAATAAGGTTGATTTTAATGAGAAATTTCAACTTGATATTCTTATAACTTCCTTTATATTTGGTTATAAAAATGACAATATTACTTTCATAACTTCTACATTTAACAATCTATCTTTTTTACTTGATTAACATTGAAAAATTCGAATTTGCTCAAATAAGATACAGAAAATTATACCGAGATACCTGGAACATTTGAAATTTCTTCATGCATTGTAAATATTTTCCTTTATGAAAGGTTACAGTTATCGAAAATAAAAACAGTTTTTAACTGTAAAACACATGGCAATTTATTGTAAAAGAAACTTTTAAGTTTTTTTTATTTATTTAAGCAAATTTTACTTGTTATAAAAAAAACATTATAATTTTTATTATATGCATTTTCAAAATTTGACGGCACACTTAATAAGTTAGGTAACACAAAAGTGTGCCCCCCCCCTGCACAGTGGTTGAGAAGGACCGGCTTAGAACAAAACTAGTAAATATCGCAATTTTTTCCAAACTGCAATTTTCTCCCAAAAGATAGATGCAAACTTTTCACTTTAAGCCACATCCCACTAGTACATTCATATTAGTAAACAGTAAATAACTTACTCTACCTCTTCTCTTAAACTCTGGGAAATCAACAGTTGTAGTAAAGAACAAGGTCTTTCTTTCTACCACATGAATACCTCCCCAAGGTAGTCTGATTAGTGGTGATTGTTATGATAAACTCAGCTGTTCATTTCAAATCGGGATTGAGGTGCTATGAATTAGTGGTACTTAAGGTTACCTCACGTTATTCTCAAAGTGCTCAATAAGCCAATCCTTGCTTTTCTTCTAGATTTTCCTTCTAGAAAAAAAAAAAGTTTCTTGTTTCCATGGGGACAGACAGACATAAACAAGACAATTTGAAGCACCCCTAGCTATAAAATTCCGAAATTAATGGTTATAATAGAGATGAATTATGTTATAAAATGTTTTATAATATAAGACAACATTCTCTTTTCGCTGAGGAATTATAATTATAGTTAATATAATCAAATCTTATAAATCATTCTTTTAATAAAAAAAATCATTATTACCAACAAAAACGCTATATAATAATAAGATAATATTTATAATGAGAACTCACCAGCGGAAAATTGTAATTTTTTTCAAATTCGAATCTGTAAACTAAAATCTTGTAACTGCTTGACAAATTCGTCATAAAAATACAACAAAATAAAAATACTATGTACACTATATATGCTTATAAATATAATCAGTTTTATTAACTAGAATTAAGTATTACAAGAAATAAAATCAAATATAAAATTGCAGTTTCCAAATGATATTTATATTAAAATAAAAAAAGTAAAATGAAATTTTAAATGGATTAAATTAAAATTTAAAAGTATATCTATTTTAATAAATAATACTTAAAATATATATACATAGTTTAAATATATTTTATTGAAATTGAAAACAAGGAAAATATTTATTATTTATTCCTCCTAAGCTTCAAAAGAACTTTTTTCAAAAGATTTGAAATTTCATAATGGAATTACTTCTTTTTTCTAAACCTGAATAACTTGATATAGTTATTTTAATGAATATTTAGAAAATCAAGGATCGTAATTATATATTAAAAACAATTTTCGCTGCCCCTTATAGGGGCACTGTAACATATGAGCACTCATCCTGATAAGCAATGATGCCACTATCAAATGATAATAGTTATTGCAAGTTTCATTATTAGTTTCAGTTTTTGAGAGCTTAATAAAAAAAAAAGTTTGCTAAATACACTGTATTTTTAAGGAATTTTGAAGCATTTATTTTTCGTAAAATCCCGAATTGAAATAGATAATAATTTTTCTAATTTATCTAAATGGAACGAATATAAAATTCATTGGTTTCGGATTTCGAATCTTTTAAAGAATTATATACGTTAAAGATTTCATGAATTTTAGTCTCTCCTATTTCTGGGGAATATAAATACAAATTAGATTACATTTGCAAAATCCAATGGATATTATCTTAGATTGATATTTTTAATTGAGAGTTTGAATCAAAAGATATATAAGCATTAAGAATCAAAATTTTAGTGAAAATCTATTGACGATCATAATGATTTCCGGTCACAAATAAAATTTAAATTAGTTTCACAAAATCCAATGAAAATTTATCTACTTTGCTAACCTACCAAAATGCAACACTAAAAAAGATCAGATGTCACAAAAAATATGTTTTTAGCTAGTAAGACGCTCTTCAAAGTTCAAATGGTTGAAATTACAGCCTCATTAAAGTGGGTGTTTTTGAAATCCGTAGTCAGTATAGCCTCCGTAATTGTTGGCTATAATCGCGATCAAACTAATCGGAGAAGAATCAAAAAGGCCGTTGATGCAATCTTATGGTATAATAGTCATAGCAGAGTCCAAATATTCCTAACGATGGTTTGGTATAGCAGCTGATGTTGTGCAAGTATGTACCACGAAGTTTTGATAAGGAGAACAAGCAGGCCAAAGGAACAATTCAATCTGGCGGGTAGAAGCTCTGGAAGAGTTCTCCGTTGTGTTCGCCTGCATTCAACGATTACAGTTCTGTTATCACAGCTGCTTAATTACATGCAATATGATCAGCGATTTCTCTGAAAGATAATTTCACAATATTTATAGGCAGCTATTGTTCAGAAACTCAAATTCAGAAACTTTCTCGAAAGATGCTAGATGGCATAATTAAACAGCTTGTACACGCGAACGTGTGTGTACAAAAAAAAAATTTTTTTTTAATAATTGTTTTGGATTCGCTATGAATTTATGGAAAATCTTGGGTACTTAGTGTATCCTAGCCATAGCTATACTGCAGAAAATGAACCATACATCGCATAATAATAAGTTTTTGAAAATAAGGAATTATATCCTGTATCAACACCATCTTTTGCCGGAATTCGAAAAACCTTATTTCTAAATTACAAAATATGCCTATCACGTAGAGATGAAGATTGCGTTTCTGCTTTCAACATGCATACCTGTTGAATTTGAATGCTTAGAAGTTTTGGGGTTTTTTCTCCTTTGCGACACGTGCATACATTCCTCTATTAAACTTTCTCCATGCTGATAGCACATACGGCATATTCCGTTAAATTGCGATTGGTTATACAGCTATGAGGCTGTTGC
Source organism: Latrodectus geometricus (assembly GCA_026290005.1). Taxonomy (NCBI): domain Eukaryota; kingdom Metazoa; phylum Arthropoda; class Arachnida; order Araneae; family Theridiidae; genus Latrodectus; species Latrodectus geometricus. The sequence goes on along the minus strand of JAPDSC010009198.1, from coordinate 814 downwards.
CTTAACGATGACAAAAGTATAAGTATCATCGCATATAATTTTAATTGTCCCATATGTAACTGTACCCTGATATAATGTCTGTCTATGACGAGGATATCTCTCTCCAATTTTTCCATGCCTTTCTGTTCTCGTGGAAACAAGAAAGGCTTCATTTTCAATTAGAAGAACCAAAAGAAAAGCCTCAATTTTGTTTTATTGAAAATGCATTGAGAATAACACGGTTTACAACTTTAAATACCGCAAAGTCATAATATCTTCAATCTCCATTTGAAATGGGAAAATTTTGTTACTATAGCAACAGCCACCCTATAGATTATTCGGAGAAACCTATTCTTGCGGTAGGCAGACAATGATTTAAATAATATATATATATATATATATATATATATATATATATA
>JAPDSC010009196.1:7530-24084 GCA_026290005.1 Latrodectus geometricus | reverse complement strand
AGCACCCTCATACGAAGGTGGAAGTACAACTTTTGGCTCATAGATGGCAGCACCACATGAATCTTCCAATTTAGAGATTGAAACCTGTGAAGACCCAAAGCCTGGCTCCAACCACCTCCAGAGGTATTAATTTGTAATGGGAACATGGAGGACATTGCGACCCGACAGATTTAACTTGCCCCAGTCGCCATTAGTGAACACGACGGATCTTCGACTAAGCCGGGATTCGAACTCACCACCATTTGGAAACGAGAACGATGCCCTAACCAACCAGGCCACCGCAGCCTCATAATAATACGTACTTACTATATTTTATATATAAAGATATAAGTTAACAACGAATTGCCTTATAAAAGAAAAATCAAATCACAAATGATGTTTGGAGTGATTATGATTTTTATTCACCAGTTTGTTATGTTTTGAATACTTACTGCTTATATCCTACAAATTATATTACAAAATCATATATTATTGATTATATTATTACATGCTCATATGCAAATTTAGCATGAACTAAGCTTATAATGAAATTTCAGAAAGTTAGATTGACAAATTTAAATCTTTTTTAATAAAAAAACATTTTTTATATTTTTTCTTCATATTTTTTTTATATATTTTTTTTTATATTTTTTCGTTGCTATTTTTCGTTCACAGGAAAGCGTTCATGCGTCGGCGAAGGTTATTCTGTTTCTCAAGCTTTTCTCTTTGTGACGTCAATCGTCAAACATTTCCGAATCACAAGAGCGAATGACGATGAGAATTCCCTCCTCTTCTTATCCGGGACTCTGGATGTTTGTCTTCATCCGAGGACAAATTAAAGAAGAATCAAAGCAAAGTTATCTTTATCAACATTCATTAATTTACAAAATGTTTTTATTAGCCAAATATGAAGCAAATGTAAATATATGGCTAGATACACATATAGAAATTGAAATAAAGAATATAGTATGCTTTTTATTATTATTCATATTATTTTATTTGAATTTTCTTATTTTGCAAGCGAATTCTAAATTATTTACTTATAACAATATTAAATTTTAATGTTAAGTATCTGAAAAAGTATATTTCTTTAATTGTTTTTATAACATCTTATGCATATTTCCGCTCGAAAATACACTGAAGAAAAATTGATTGTAATTTTCATGTATTTATGAATCAAATGAGGATGTTTGTCTTCATCCGAGAACATATTAAAGAAGAATCAACGCAAAGTTATCTTTATAAACATTAATTAATCTGCAAAATTTTCTATCAGTCAAATATGAAACAAATGTAAATATATAATTAGGTACACATCTTTGAAATAAAGAATATAGTATGCCTTTTATAATTATTCATATCATTTTATTTGAACTTTGATTCTTATTTTTAAAGTGAATTCTAAATTTTTTACTTACAGTATTACATGTTTTTAACAGTATTACATGTTTATTAACATTAATTATATTTATTATTAATAAACACTATTAACATTAATTACATTAATCATTATTAATATTAACATTAATTATTAATAAATATGTAATACTGTTATAACAATAATCTTTCATATAACAGTATTACATGTTATGAGAAAAGCTGTTATTTGCCTATAACTATTAATGTTAAGTTTCGGATAAAGTACATTTCTTTAATTGTTTTTATATTTAATGCATATTTCCTATATATTAATGGAAATATGCATAAAATTTAAAAATATTTAAATTTTATGCATATTTCCGCTTTAAAATACACTGAAAGAAAAATTGATTGAAATTTTCATGTATTTAATTCAATTAGAAATCAGTTAAAAAATTTTCACAAAATTTCTTCCAGGGAAATTTATTTTCATTTCATTTTCATCTATTCACTTCTACATGTAATATATAATTATAATACTTAATTTTTAAAGTTGGTAGAGTGAGTAGAGTATTGCAAACGTAACATAGCATTAATTCTTTTAAATTAACATTATATTTTTTTCTAATTAGGTTTCGTATTGGTAAAATATTAACACTTAAAAGTGCAATATTATAAATCTATTGTTAAATTGTTAAGAAAACGATTACTTAGATATGTTGCCTTTTTAAAAAATTAAATAATTTAAGTATTAGGTATATTCATTGGTAAATTAGGATTTAATCAAAAATCAATAATGTGTTCTTCTTTTTTTAGTTATATTAACCAAAAAAATGGACATCTGGGTTTGGTTGCCTATGTTCATATGTGGAGTTAATGCTCAAGCAGATTAAGAAGGAGCTATCGAGAAATTTGACCAAAGAATTGGGATATAGTTTCTGTTAAATTATAGAGAGAATGTGGCCATTTGAATCTAATGCCATTGATAAATGTTTGGCTTAAGCTTTGGAAAAAAATATATTAATTCGAAAAGAACGTAAATCATAAAATTATCTAAACACAATGTTTTTGTAAAATTAGTAAACATAAGTAATGCATTTCTTAGTTTTAATAAATATAAAAAGTAATATAATAAGTTTTAATATATAAACATATTTTTTAAAGTCGATTCCGACTTAGGTCAGCAAAGAAAATTTTTACTTCAGTTACATTTTACTAAATTTCGCATTGTCTTTTTGTGAAGTAAGGGTCGATATTGTTCACCCAGTTTGTTAGTTTAGTTTACTGCTTCGATTGTTTTTATGCTTCCATGAGATTCGAACCAAAAACACGAAGACTCTATTATTACCATTGCAAGACAAATATGACATTTGTCATGCAATGGTAGAAATAGATTAATAATAAATTTGTCATTTGTTTTGCAATATAGAGCAGTGCACTTTCACATTGCAAGACAAATTTGACATTTGTCTGGCAATGGGAAAGTGCACTGCACTATATTGCAGAAAATGTTTTGTAAATTATTTTCATTCATTTTGTTTTAAATTACAGAAAATTCTCTTTTTTTCAGATATACTTTTTCCATCTCTCTCACTAACTTATTTCAAACCCACAAAATTAAATTTTTAAAGGAAGTAATAAACTCGTTTACATAATAACAAAACTATATAAATTTAATAATGTAAGAAATATTAAAAGATAGAGATAGTAATTATTGATGCCAACAGATGGCAGCACTACAATATAAAGTATTTTTTAAATTAAGTAAAACTAAATTTAATTAATTAAAATTAAAAAAAACTGTATTAACAATTAGGGGCAAACAGTACAAGTTTAAAATGACAATTGATAATTTAAACAAGATATATACAAAGAGAATTTGAAGCAAAAGCATATTAAATATGTAGGAGAAATTTGAAAACAGAACGCTTACTTATTTACGTTAAATTACCTGTGCATATTAAGATAAGAGTCAAAATGTTTTATTAGAAAAGAAATTTTAAATACAAAACTATGATTTACTTTAAATCTGGAAATGTATTGACTTTTATTGCAAAAAAAAAAAGTGATTTACACAAGATAAATTATTACATTAAAACTTTTTAAAATCATTTTTCTGTATTTATTTAAATCTCTTTATTTCTAGCTTGTTTCTGCTTCAAAATGAAATTTTTCTGATGAATTTTCTTCAAATCCATTTCGTTTTCCTACTGTAAAGTTAAAATACAAAATATAATAGCGGTAAATATACCTACTCATAACTGAAATAGAGATTTTGATAAAATGAAATATCCAAAAAGCTTATTTGTTTTAAAATAGGTATTTTATTCATATGATTGGTTACTCATTAAAAAATATTAGTTGATTTTAAAAGTCCTTTTTGTATTGTCAATATTCATGTATAATACAAATAAAGTGGTGGGCACAATTTTCGGACATTTAAAAAAGTTATTCAAACGAAATTAATTTGGAAAATCTAAAATTTATAAACTAAGCTGATATGAGATTAACTTTCTCAATAACCTATATTCTTTATGATGTTTTTAAGCAATTTAATTGGCACTATACAGTTTTATATGTTTATTAGATATTTCAAATTATATATACTTCAAAAATCCTATTTGGTTTAGTTTGGTCTGTTGGTCTCTCAGCGATTATTTTTATACACGAGGGTTAATTATATCGGAATCTGCTACAGTGGATTCCAAACTTAAAAGGAAATTCAAATCCACAAATAGTCCCAAAATATGAAATAAACATTAGGCATTATAATCATCTGTTAGTAAACGTTTTAAGCAGACTGTATTAAATTTGAAATTATTACTGTCGTAAGTATTTTATTCCATTTAAAATAAAACATTTTATGTTCCATTTGAAATAAAATGTATTAAGTTTTATTCAAATATTTATTTAGAAATAAAAATTTCAAACAGAATTTATTGCCTAATCGTCTGAAACTCATGGTAAAACAAACTCAAAATGTATCACAAATCTTGGAGCATATTCTATTGACGGTACCTGACAACTTTTGCTGAAATATTCCTCCTGCAAAAAATATAAAATCATTAAGCATTCTTCTCTAGAAATTTCTAATAATTTTATATTTTTTCACACTCTAGTTTCGGATCAACATGTTGTAAAATAATTTACACTTTTGATTTCGCTACTTGTGGTTTGCAATCACTTTAGATTTACAAATGAATCAACGTAATCAATCAAATGATATCTCTACAAATTTAGAGTAGTAATACATTGAATATGAACATGATCTATACAAATCATTTTTTATTTTATAAAAGTATAAAGAGTATTAGTGACTGATATATGCTTTTATTTTTAAGATTGTATATATTTTATACATAGATAATTGATTCTTAGAATATAACTTATCTTATTTTCTTATAAATATTTTATTATTATTCTCATTTTTAAATGCATTATCTTAGTGCAATTAGCCTTAATGTTAGGGCCACGGCACCCTGGTTGGTTAGGGCGTCGTTCTCGTTACCGGGAGGTAATGAGTTCGAATCCCAGATTAGTTGAAGTTCACTAACGGTGATTGGGGCACGTAAAATATGTCGGCTTGCATTGTTCTCCATGCTTCCATTCCAAATTAATACTTCTGGGAGTGGTTGGAGCCAGGTCATGGGTCTTCTCAGGCTTCAATTTCTAAATTGGAAGATTTAGATCGTACTGTCATCTATGAGCCAAAGGCGTACTTACACCTTCGTAGTATGAGGGTGCTCTATTCAAAAATGGAACACGCTCTTTCTGACTTCATTCGCCCAGTCCCTGACGGGCGGGCTTGGCTTCCTCAAATGTCATAAGTAACAACAGCCTTAATGTAATTAAGTGTATCTAAAAATAATTTATTGGAAGAACTGTGATACACATATTTTATTGCTTAGGATTATTTTACAATTGCAAAAATTGGCTTTTTATTAATAGCTGGATGAGTTTCTAGGCGTAAGCACATCATACGTAAAAAATGATGTTGATCAATTGATATTAAAGTAGTTATACCAGAGATAACCAACAGGAAATGACCGGGAACTCTTTCATATCACTAGAAATGTTGAACTTGTTCTAATTAACCCTTGCGTGCAAAATTTGACTATTGAGTGACTATAAAAAAACTGGTTTCCTGTTGATACTTGGGGGTCTAGGGAAGTTTCAAAAACTATAGTATTGCAGGAATCTTTTGAGTTTTTCTATCTTTTTGCTTATATTCATTAGTGTGAAGGATAAAGTTATAAGCATTTTAAGCAAATAGTAATTTTTAAACATTCAGTAAGCATTACATATTAGGTGTATGCTTAAGTTGTTGTTGTTACTACTGATACTTGGCGAAGCCAAGCCCGTCCGTCAGGGACGGGGTGAATGAAGTCAGAAAGAGCGTGTTCGAGCAGAACATCGTGTTTGAATAGTGCACCCCCATACGAGGGTTGAAGTAAGACTTTGGCTCATAAATGGCAGCACTATCTGGATATTCCAATTTAGAGATAGGAGCCAGAGAAGACCCGTGGCCTGGCTCCAATGACCCCTAGAAGTATTAATTTAGAATGGGAACATGGAACACATTGCGATCACGACATATTTGACGTGCCCCAGTCCCATTAAAATGGATCTTCGGATAAGCCGGGATTCGAACTTATTACCTTCCGGTAACAAGAACAACGCCCTAACCAACTAGGGCAGCGTGGCTTTGTGTATTTTTCTTATATATTATAAAGAAAAAAGTATGGTGTTTACGAAACTAAATAATTATTCTTTTAGAAGGAATCTGTGTAAGAAAAAGTTGGGCAGCCAAAGCATTATGGATAATTGAGTCTGGCAAGCAACTAATTAAACCTAGTTTCTATTATTTCAAATAATCTAAAAATAGACTTAAAAACAATTTTAGAACCTAGACTTCTGCAAACTGGAAATTAAGAATAAATCAACTTGTATTTCAAGGAAATGATTTATTTTGCTATTGTTTAACTAAAATAATTGGATTTAAATGAAATGAAATTAAAGGAGAATTTATTGAATATAAAAAAGATACTGAAAGCTTATTTTACTTCAATTCCATAAAAGATATTTGTATAATTGCTAAACCAACGAAACTTTAGTGTAAATTATAAAGTTCTAAATATTATAAGCTGAAAGGGAATTACAGAGAGATTAATTTAAACTTATTTGGAATTGATGATACTTTTAACCTTAAAAATTCAAAACATAACTGTTGTAAAACAAGAATATAGAAGAAAAAAGTGATAAAGTTCATCATGTGTTCTAGCTTAAAATACAGCAGTTCTAACATTTTATGCTCTTTTAGATCATTAAATGCACTTTCTCTTATCTATCTCTTAAAATACGATTTTTTTTGTAAAGATAAATAACTAAAGTGCTTAACGAGTTGAAGTGCCTAAAAATATTGAAATCACTTGAAAATGTCAGAGTTGAAGTAAAAAGAAAACATAGATAACAAGATTTTTTCATTATCTGGTGGCATCATTCGAGATATAAAAGCATAAGTATGTCCCCCAAATTTTATAACTAAGATTAATAGCTTGTATAGAATTCTTTTAAGATGATTTTAGAATTATGACAACATAATAGTTATGGGCACATCATTATAGTTTGCTTTTTATCTTAAATTAAGAATATGAAAAATTCTTAAATAACTTTTATTATCAAAAGAAAAGAAACAAATGAACTGAGTTTTCTGCTACAGTATTTACTTCTAAATTAGGAAGACTCTTAATCAGTTTCTACCGGTAGCTTGGTCTTTTTAACTAAAATATAACTAGTAGAAATGTAACTTATGGAGCCCAACTTTGGCATATGTATGCCGTTCCACACGTATACCAGCAGAAAAATTATGCAAAAAAAATTTTTAATAAATATAACAAATGAAGAGTATTAAAAATTCATAGTAAATATGGTAACAACAGAAATGAAAATTCTACTCAATAACTTACAACTGGCTTTTATAACGTTTATCATACATAAGATCAGGAAATTATCCTAAAATATGAGCTTATGCTAAAATTCTATCGTTTCATTCATTCATTCATTAATGAAATGAATATGATAATGTACATTAGCAAAATTATAATAAAACTTGATGTTTTAAACACGTACCCTTCTGTTTTTACACTGGAGAAGAATGTTTTCGTATTGAAATGTATGGATCTTTTGTTAGTGAACAAAAATAAACATTCTAAAGCCCATAGATGGCGCCACTGTAGCTAGTGTAGTCATTTGTAAAACGTGACCTTCCAAATTGATAGATAAGAGTAAGTTCACAAACCTTGAACTACTTCATATACGCGATAGTAACCGACAAAATATTAGCATGCCTGCTCCTATATACTCTGTTTCTTGTAACAGTAACATAAGAGAGTAAAAATAGCGTTTTGATTGGAAACTAAGAAATAATAAGAGTAATATATGAGTTAATTATTGGGAAAAAGATAATTTTCGTAATAAAAATTCTTAAAATGAAGAATATTTAGCAACAATACTTCAGGTATTTTTTGCATAATATTATTTTTTCACAAGATATTTTCAATGAATGAAGATAAACTAATTATTCGTTAAACAAAATATATTCTGTTTGAAGGAAATGTATAAGGATTTCATAAAACATATAAAAATTAATCAATCTTTTTTTTCATTATAAAATTGATTGTGTACAAAATAAAGCTAACTAAAATCAGAATGCTTTAAAGTTAGAAGCTAACTAAATTTAGAAACTTCAAAATCGAAACGCGAGACGATTCTAAGCCAATTGTAAAAAATGTACTTTCGATATGTCGTCTCCTTGTTCGAATCCACGGACTTTTGTTTTTAATTGCAATTTAATTCGCAGACATTTGTTTCTAAGTGAATTAAATCCATGGTGAACCATTTACTGTCTTTCATATTTTAATTTAATGTCCATATTTTAGCCTTTATCGTTTTATCTTCTTTGAAACTGATTTTTAACTATGTATGATTTGGTGGGGGAGTCACCCCACAGAAACCTTTTTACCTTTCTAAAGGCAATTGGTTTTATTCATTTTAATTAAATTTTATATTTTGCATTTTATAATTTATAGTAGTTTTAGTTAAAACTTATACACATATTTTTTTGTTTTAACAATTTTAACGTTAGGCTTGGGTTTTACTTTTAAAAATTTAATTTTGGCGCATCTTGTCCTTTTTGGACCTTGCACCACATAACCCACCCAACCAACCTTGTTCTAATGTGTTTAATTTTATTGTTAATGAATATATTCACATTAAAATATACTTTTAATAATTACACAGAAACGACAGTATATTATACCACCTAAAAGGAATATGAGTGAGATAAATTCAAGAACATTTGATATTTTAATATTTTCTCATCCACTAATAATAAAAGTTTTATTACGTTAATGATATCAGAATTTTCTTAGTTAACAATATTGTAAAATACTCTTGTTAGTTGCATTGAGCAGATTTTTTTAATTTTACGATTATATAACAAATTTGTAGCGTTCCTTAAAATGAGAATATTCTATTTCTTATGGAATTGAATAGAATTACATTTAATTTTCTCTATCGGTATTTCTGTGTAACTCCAGTTTTCGAAAATAAAAAATATGTCAAAAGGATAAGTCAGAATTTATAAAATGAGCTTTTGAGGGCTGTAAAGTGACAAATTACTCTGGTTTGAAGCAGCCTTGACAGTATCACCTCGTTGTTTAAAGTAGGAGTAAAATGATATCCTTTTCACTGTCAATTTACCAATCAAACTTGAGTGATTGACTACGTCACACTTATGTAACAAAACTCTTATTCGTTATTATGTATCTTTCTCGGTATCAGATAATAACATTTGGTATCAAATAAACTCGCAGACTTTCATTCGTAGGATTTCGATTCTAAAACGGAGAAGCGATTATTAAAATATTATTTTATAAAATTAAAAAAAAATTTTCAAATCCAAATGTTAACCTTAAAAATAAAAATAAATTGCTCAAATTTTTAGTAATTTAATAAATAAATAAATTTTTGAAAAAGAAGAGAAAAAAATTTCTTGATTCTATTTTGTAATAGATTCTGAAATTCTACACATTTGTCGAATTTTTCAAATGATTGAAGGAAAATGAAAAAGAAAATTGATGAAAAATATTTTCTTCTAATATTTATATCTTATGATTTACAAAAAATTTGTCAACTGTGTGTAAAAAATATAAAATTCAATATCAGAAAAAAACATTTAAAGTCGATAAAAAGAGGAAAATAAAACTTAAAATCTAATGGAACTAAATTATTCAACTGTATAACTATTTTAAGATGAAAAATTTTGTTTCATTTATCATCATTTTTATCTCGTTAAATTCATTTCATTTTTATTGAGATTAAATCTTTTTTTTATTTAAGAGAGTTACATTTTATTGCTAGATTATGGCAAATTTATAAAACAATCACATTTTTTCGAATCATTCAAAAGTTGGTTTCAAGATTATATGTTATTTGAAATTATTATAAACAGAGACATATTTACTATTAATGTATTTATAGTAGTTCTTATATAACTAACAAAGATTTATAGATCCGGAAAAGCTAATTAAAGTAATCAATACCTGTATAAAACTAAAATACTGTGACTTATCCATAGCTAATAAAACTGAGAAATTGTATTAACGGGTAAATACTTTTACTAATTTCTTCTTAAAAATATTTGCATAGGCTTGTTAAGGGAATTGATCAGAATGATAAGAGAACGAAAAAGAATCCCACATAATTATAAAATGTTAAAAAAAAAATTAATTTTTATATGATAATTTTAAAAGGAGTTTGGATTTTGGAGTAACATTTTAGAGTAATATAATACTTCTAAGAAAACTATTTTCTTCAAAGTGGCATTGAAATTAAAAGACAAATTTTGTCTACCAGTCGATGCCTTCATGGTTTACACAACTTTTTAGCCGCGGGGGCCTGGTTGGTTAAGGCGTCGTTTTCGTTACCGGAAGGCAGAGAGTTCGAATCCCGGCTTATCCGAAGATCCGTCACGTTCACTAATGGCAATTGGGACACGTAAAATACGTCGTGGTCGCAATGTTCTTTATATTATTCCAAATTAATATCTCTGGGGGTGTTATGAGCCAGGGTTTGGGTCTTCTCTGGCTTCCTATCTCTAAATTTAAAGACTCAGATCATGCTGCTATCTTGACCCAAATCGTTCTTCCATCTTCGTAAAGGGGGCTCTTTTCAAAACGGAAAATGCTTTATCTGACTTCATTCTCTCAGTGCATGACGGGAGGGTTTGGCTTAGTATCATGAGTAACAACAACACATAACTTTTTAAAATTTAACTTAATTAGAAGAAATACTGTGAAATCACATTACTCAAAGTATTTATCAGATCTGTGATCCCCCTTATGGATCTGGGACTTGGACATTCACTAAACCCCAGGCAGAACAGCTAGTTATTTTTGAACGAAAGGTTCTGAGAAAATGTTTTAGGGCAGTGAATGAAAATGGACGGTCTGGAGACATCAAAATTATTTTGAATTTTACAACTCATTTAAGGATATGGATATCATCAAATTTATTAAGATAAGTCGCATGAAATTTGTGATCAAAAGATCCCAAAAATCCAAATTTATAGAATGGATAGTTACATAGCCAGAAGTTTCTAAAAAGATAACTAACAGCTAAACTTGCATATGTTATGGCATATTTAATTAATAATTATCTTGAAATTTCATATTATATAATGAAGAATTTACATAAAAAGATATGATTATTTTCTTAAACAAGATTTGCGAGATTGTTTGTAACGTAATTAGAGAAGATTCAAAATAATGCTGATTACATAATTTAAAACTTGCAGTAAAAGTCGTTCAGCATCAAAAAATTGCTGAAATTTGGCTGATTTTCATTATCGGGAATTTACAAAAGGGGTGTTTATTTTTATAGTCAAGAAATTACGAAGAAGATGAACAGTTTCATTATAAAGAAAATATCAACATACACTTTATATCTTTCATGCAAGTAATAATGACTTCACAAGGACATCAATACAGTCATTGAAGTTTGATGTTTATAAAGGCATCTCATCAGAAATGTTCCTAGAATCCTTATCAATAACAGCGCACAAAAAAATTGATTACTACTTTTCTCTGATGACTGAAATGGTTCATTTTTTTAGTACAATACATGTCGATTCATTAAAGAAACTTAATATACTTAACACTCCTTTGATATATAAAAATCAAACATCAATGCCAGTGAACAACAAACACATAGAGGGTCACCACCCCTTCAATTACTGGGTCACTTATTACAGAGGAGTTCTGCTGATAAAAATATCGATCTCTCTATCTCAATCAGAAACTGCAGTCGCTGTGAAGGTTGGTTAATGTTAAATGCTTTCAAAACTCAATATATTTTCAATGATCTGGAGAATAAAGTGTCAGCTCGTAAGCTGACTACATCGATTCATCACGACTAGAAATTACGAATTACTTAAACTCAACTCGTATGCAGGGATATTCAGGCATCATATTAATCTGTGTAATGCATTGTAAAATATGACAATGAGTAAGAAATTTTAAATTCCTACCCTCAAATAATTCGCTCGCATGTGAATTACCTATATTTCTATGCTCAAATAAAAGGTACAAAAAATTTCCTTAATAGATATTTATCACCCACAAAAAATTCAACTCATGATTTCAGAATCAATGCTATTGCTCGCCCTTATTCATTTTGAGTCAAAGAAGCAGAAAGAAATACAATATTTAGATTACATATGTATTTATTATAGAAAAATCCTAATAATCATCAGCAAAATACAGTGAAATGAATTGAGCCTGTTTCTCAATTGATTTGATATTAGCCAAATTTTCTTAAATATTTTCCGAACAGAATCAAATATAATTAAAAAAGTATTCAGAATAGGTTGAAAGCATGTTAATTTTGTTATCACTTTTAATTTAATCTACTTTTCTGACTTCCAAAGGGTAAGAATTATTTTTGAATATTTTTTTTTTAAATTGATATAAAATTATTAGAAATTCATCACAATTATTACTAAGGAAATAATTGTGAAGAATTTCTTTAAATTTCTTTTAGTAACAGTTAACATGTTAAATATAATTTGTTAAGAAATATGTAAGAGAATAATACTTCTTTTTTAATTAAATGAGCTACTATTATATATTATTTTACTTATATTGTAATCTAGAAATAGCTGAGACTTCCTTCGAATAAATTAATTTATGTATGTCATAAATTCACTTAAATATTTATTACCAATTATAGGGTCACTTAACAAGACATTGTACTTCTAATTAGAAGTACAATGTCATTAATTTTAAATTTAAAATTAATGAAGGTTCATTCTTTATTTGAACTTATTTAGTTTGGTAGAATCGAACTTCTCTATTTCTTTATTAAAATTTCGTTATTTTTTAAATTAGAATTTCATGAAAAGAATGAGGGAATATTCATTCTTTTAATGAAATTTCAGCGTTAACATGAAGAAAATATTTGATAATGATTGTATTCTGTTGTTTATAAATTGAATTACTTATATTCGTGATGAATACTTTAACAGGATTTTTTCTATTTATAAGTTAAAATATAAGAATTTCTTATTTCCTATGTAAATCAACATGTAATCAACATTAAGGGGAAAATACGAATATCCTTAATTTTAAATTAAAGTGTTATTCTTTACCGATATCTCCGCTAATGAAGATGAATATTAAGTTCCTATTTTTTATGTATGATTAACGATATTTATAATAGATACAAGGGTACTTACGGCTTTGAAATTAATGTATTTCATGTCCAAAAGAATATTAACCAATTAAAAGGAGACTTTATAATTTCGTGGGAAAATAAACGTAATGGTTAATTTGTAATAGAGGAAATTCGACACCGTATAATAGCTAGCTTAACACTACTGCAAAGCATTTTAATATGCACCCTTACATTGCCTTTCTTAAAGTTTTTTCATTGATGATAGTTTCATTCTCTTGTCTCAAAAAAATGAAACCGGAAAACTTCCAAGCACGATTAAAAAAGAGAAAAGCAGCATCCCTTTCCTGTTGTTCAACAATTTGTTCCTTTCATGTTCTTCGATTAGCACTGGCTTATCACTAGGTAAAGGTAAGTCTTGTACCAGAGGAATTTACTATGTAAAAGAGAGAGAGAGAGAGAGAGAGAGAGAGAGAGAGAAAGAAGATTTGCAATGCATGCCTCTAAAACACAAATATAAACATCGTAACCATATAGTTTTTTAAATCAAATTTGAATGGAGTAACCAAGGTTTGATCTTTGGTGGACTATAACTACTGAAGATGAGCATATTAAACACGTCGTGGTCGCGATGTCGTCCAAGTGAAATAATACTCATGAGAATGGCAGATCAAGTATTTCTTGGTTGTCTGCTTGGTCACTGCTTCTATATCAAGAAGATACTCGTCGATAGTATTATACTATAATATAATACTTTGTATTATCTAGAAGTTTTTTAGTGCATTCTGAATTGTAAGTTAAGTATATGCATCAATGCGTGCAAAGACGCATATATACATAGCAGGTGGCGTAAAAGTGATCAACAACGTAAAAATTCTTAGAATACTTTTTATATTTTCAGTCAAAAATATTTTAAAATATTTGCGCGTTTTAAAAGAAGTCATGCGTTGAGATAAAAAAAAAACATAAAAACGCATGCAAACTACATTTTATTTTTCAGTACGTAATTGAATATCTGTTCAGTATAAATAGAATGTCTTCATTTAGAAAATAAAAGTAACAATTCACTTCCACGCATGTCTTGTTTGAATACAATACTCGATTATAAAAAAAGAAACGATTAAAAGAAATCAAAATGAAAAAAAAATCGAAATGAATCTATCAAAAAAAAAGATAAATAAATAAATAAAAATCAAGACTACTAAAAACAAAGAACAAATTTGTTGTGTCGCCATCTATTGCAAGAGAATGAAAGCTTTTTTAAGGTCAAGTCAAAAACACTTCCTTTTTCATCCTGCTTACGCATATTCGATTCGATTCCACTGAGAATTGAAAGGATAGAATTTCCTTGGTATACGGGTACAATCTTGAAGTTCAAAGTAAGTTACTAAATTTTACATCTGTAATAATCTTTTCTAATTCATAATTATTTACATATTTCATATTAATATTTATGTGAATTTGTTAATATTTTTTACCGAAATTTTACATTAATTTATAATACAATTGATTTTTGTTTAATTTTTTTATTAGTACCCAACAATTCGCTTTCCATGTCTAAATGATGTTAAATTTAAGTCTAACTGTATCAATTAAACCATGCCTTATCTAGAATAATAGGGAAAATTGAGTGAAAGTGAGAATTTTTTTTGATAAAGAAAGAAACTGTTCAGCATAATTATTATGTCCCATTTCTTGGTAAAAGGACGAATTCGACGTCAACTACATAATAAAGAATAGATGCTTAAATTTATATGTAATATTTTTTTTGCCTTTTTATATTATTTCTCTTCAGCATTTTGCTTATTTTCCCATTTGCGCAACACAATGTCATGTATAACAAGATATATTTTCTTATTGTCAAATTTTATCATCTTTAATGTTGCACTTCTCTAATTACAAATTTCAGTTAGTGTGGATAAAAAAGGAGAGACTATTGCTTATATATATAAATGAGAGAATGTGAAAACAAGCGTGAAATATTCTTATATCTAGAAATTTGAAATTTACGCAATTTTATATTCAAAAGCCACGGGTTGTTTTTGACTATTTTGAATTATAGTTTTGATAAAAATATATATGCATAAATAAAATGGATAAGTTACTGTTTTCCTGATGATAATTTGCATATGCATGAAATAAATTTGTTTATAAAATAGATAAGTCAATGTTTTCTCAATGTTACATTTTATTAGCTAGGAATTAATATGGCTTATTAAAATAATTTAATATGGAACTTTTTATGAAAAGCGATTCTGCCAATTTATAATTCAATTTTCTTCAGAAACATGCTATTCGAACTAATTAATATTTTAAAATTTCGTGTAAGGAAATTTTTTATATTTTCGTTGTTAAATATTTTAGGTAATTACACAAATTTAATTGATTTATTAACATGTAGTAAAATTATACATTGATATATTAGGATTTCTCTTCAAATTTATATTAATCAGCATTAATTTTGAATTTTAAATTAATTTGTAATAATCACCTATACGAGTGATAATAATTTATAAAAAACAGTAAGTCTTCCTGGTTTTGAATTATAGTTTATTTCAAGCAAGTTTTCATGTAAATTTTAGAGAATATTTAAATTTTAGAGAATATTTAAATTTTACATTTTTATTAAATATTTAAATTTTAAAATCTTTTTATATAACTATACCTGTTAAGTTATCGAGCAATATATAACAGATATAGTTACAAAGAAAATTATTTATAGAAAATATTAATTTGTATTTTTAAATAAATATATATATATTTAAAATTCACGTGTAGAATAATTAATTATTAATTAGATATTGTAAGTTTTTTCACGCACACTAATATATTTAACACTATTCGCTTTTAGAAGATTAATGTGGTAAAAAATATTTTGTAATAAAGATTCGAAATTTGAATCTTTATCAAATTGATAAAATAGCTCCTTCGGAAATGATACAGTTTCTAATGTTTCTCATGCATTATGAAAATAAAGAGATAAAATTACAAAATTTAGTCTCAAAATTGAATTGAATTGGTAAAAAAATTCGATTTCGTAATTCGAAAAATTAGTAGCTTGATGCCTTTTCATATTTATACAATTCGAATATTAGTGTTAATTAGAATGAGTTTAATTACATAGAATGAAATTGTGCAATGAATCTATAATTCTGCAATTTTAATCACGGTTAAGTTTCTTGAAAAAAAGTTTTACATTTTTTTTTTATTTTATATTACATGACATTTAAAAACTTTGTTTTATATATATATATAATGTAGGCTTTTGTATACTTATATATATCCTTTATATAAAAGCCTACATATATATAATGTAGGCTTTTATATAAAGGAGGCTTTGGTATATTTTAGAGGGAAGTTTTAGTTGCAAATTTACTGAGTTAGAACATTTTCCAAAAAATGAAAATGTGTAAGGAAGTATTAGGATAGACTCTGTGAGTGTGTGTGCGTGTTTTATCATATGGTTATTAACTAGGAAATTTTAAG
>JAPDSC010009195.1:0-15426 GCA_026290005.1 Latrodectus geometricus | reverse complement strand
CTCTGGTGGATGTATTTCATTACCCTCACCCCATTAGTTCCTTAAATCAAGGGCCACAAACTGGCGCCCAACTGCTTTTAATTTCGGAATCTAGCTTGACTTTTGCTCTGTAATTTCCTTTTCAAGTACAAATTGATTATACTCATGTTCTCATTCGCAGAACAATTAAAATGTTCTGTGATCTCCACCCAGGAGATAAAATGGAATAATATTCCACACGGTAGGTACTGGCATTAATCCAACCTGGATAAATTGCTACCATTTTCTGACGTGCCATACGTTTCGATTATCTATAAGTAGAATTTATTTTATACAAAATTTTGTAAAAAGGAATATTTGTTTGTTAAAAATAATGTATTTTTCTTAATTTTGAAAACATTGATACAAATTTATAATTTCAAAAGCAAAACTATGGTTTAAATGATTTTTCACAGCCTGAGATATATTTATATTTACATAAAGTAAAATAAATTAGCTTTTGAATAGCAGTACTATAAAGCACGAACTTATTAATAGATCTTATTTGAAATCCTTATTAATGTTGAAGAATATTTTTATTCTTGTTCGTGTTGAAATATGAAGTTTTTATTTCTCACTTTTGAGTATTTACGATTAAGAATATTTTTTTATTGTTAAGAAAAATAAAATATTTTTCTCAACCAGAGAATTGCTTAGGGAAGCGAGTGTCCTTGAGAAAAAAGATACTCCTTACGTTTTGCTCTATTCGATTCATTGTATGACTCATGCTAGTGATGTACTCAAAAGTATTTTTTGTTTAATATTTAAGGCCTTTTTCAAGAATGTTTATATGAAAAAGGAAAATCATTGAGCTTTAACGAAACCACTTTTCTTTCAATTTATGAATATTTATAAGATTTATGAGGTTGAATATTAATCTTGACATACTGTGTTGATAGTAAAATGCCAGTTTTAAGTGCGTAATAGATATTTATTGATTTAATTTTATGTGATAAAAAAAAGACGAGAACTTTTCGTCCAGCATTAATCAGGCAAATTTTATACAGTTTCTCAAAAGAAAATACCCTTATTAGCATAATTGAAGTTACCATTTGTGAAACAAAAGTAGCAGAGTGTGCTGACTCTGGTGCTACACATACTGTTGCTGGTGAAAAGATGTATCAGTTACTTCGACAACATGGATTGAAATTTGAAGAAAAGAACATAGAAATGACTCTAGCTGTTGGTCTTATTCAAAAGACAGCGATATTAACAACTATTGCCGACATAAACGTCTAAGGAAAAGTTGTTTCCACCGAATTAATTGTTTTAAAAAATGCTAAAGGAAATCGCACACTACTCGGCATGAATTTCTTGATAGATGCAGGGATCGTTCTAGATCTCCAAAAGAAAAATTGGTATTTCACTGAAACTCCTCACAGAAAATACGGTTTTGTCAAAGCACCCCCTAACACCAATGCTCTCTTGGCAGTAAACGAGGAACCACATCCTTGTCATCTTCGTGAAAATGAAGGCGCGACACCTTTCTCTCCAAGAACAGAAAGAACTGAAATTAATCTTAGATAAATATGAGAGATGTTTTCAACCAAGGGGAGAGCCAACGACATTTATTGAACACCACATAAAAACTATAGATCCTCTTCCAATAACTGTTCCACCTTATAGAATGAACCCATCTAAGAAAGAAATACTGAAGCAAGAAATCGACAAGCTTCTGTCAGAAGGCATAATCGAGGAATGCGAATCGCCCTATGCTACTCCAGTAGTTTTAGTACCAAAACCAAATGGATCAGTTCGCCTTTGCATTGATTACAGACAGTTGAACGTGATCACCGTGCAAGATACCTATCCTCTTCCTCGAATGGATGACGTGCTGCACGATGCCAAACCAACTCCTTACATGTCAAAAATTGATCTTCGAGCAGGATACCACCAAGTAAAAGTTTCTCCTGAAGATCAAGGTAAAACAGCATTTGTATGTCCCTCCGGAACGTACCATTTCTTGAGGATGTCCTTCGGATTGCGGAATGCGCCTGCTACATTTCTAAGACTAATGAATCATTTCTGCAATGGTATCGAAGACATTCTAGCACAAACTTACCTAGATGATATCATTGTCTTATTGAAAACTTTTGAAAAACACGTCGAAGACCTTGAAGTAATTTTTAAAATACTTTGTCTCTTCAAATTGCGGGCAAACAGAGAAAAATGCCATTTTGCTTCTCCTCGAATTAAATATCTCGGATTTTGGATAACACAAAAAGGAATAGAAGTTGATTCAGAAAAAGTGGCCTCTATATTAGAAATTCCACCACCTAAAAACGTTAAGGAAATACAGTCGTTTCTTCAAACATGTTCATGGTTTCGAAAATACATTCTTGACTTTGCAAAAATATCACGTCCACTCAGTAACTTCACAAAGAAAAAGGCTCATTGGGAATGGGGATGTGATCAGCAAATGCCTTTGAAACTCTCAAAAACTGCCTTACAACAACTCCTGTTCTAAAACAAGCAGATAGTACCAAACTATATATCATTCGGACTGACTCAAGCAGCTATGCACTTGGAGCTGTCTTACTCCAAGGCGAAAGTCCCAAAGAACACCCTATTGAATATGCCAGTAGATTGTTAACACCAGCAGAGTGCAACTACTCCACGACGGAGAGAGAAGCTCTAGCTGTGGTATGGGCATTGAAAAAAGTTCGTGGCTACAATGAAGGTACTGAAGTAACCGTGGCATCCGACCACCAACCTCTCAAATGGCTCTTAAACCTCAAGTCTCAAACCGGACGACTTGCACGATGGGCACTCGAAATTCAATCTTTCAACCTGAAAGTACAGTATATTACTGGTAAAGCAAATGTCATTGGAGACATGTTGTCACGCCAAGGTGGAAAACAAGAACTATCCTCTTTTGAAGTTAATAATATCACTATGGCTGACTTGCCAACTAGAAGTTGTAAAGATATGCTGGAGGCACAGCTTAAAGATTAAAATTTAAAAAAAGGTAATTGACAGTTTTGAATCCACTCAAAGAACTGAAGAATATGCAAACTGGACGGAACGCGGATTCTTGATGAATCAAGGCATTTTATACCGTTATGTTCCTGAGTCTGATTCAAAAGACTCTCAGTTGGTCATCCCGTCAAATGAACGTGAACTAGTGATGCAAAACATCATAATGATCCAATGCCTGGACATTATGGAGAAGAGGGAAGTTTCCAACGGATTGCAAAACGATATTACTGGACAGGAATGAAAAAATACTGGACGGAACGCGGATTCTTGATGAATCAAGTTATTTTATACCGCTATGTTCCTGATTCTGATTCAGAAGACTCTCAGTTGGTCATCCCGTCAAATGAACATGAACTAGTGATGCAAAAACATCATAATGATCCAATGCCTGGACATTATGGAGAAGAAGGAAGCTTACAACGAATTGCAAAACGATATTACTGGACAGGAATGAAAAAATACATCTTCGATTACGTCAAAAACTGTCCCAAATGTAATCGTTTTAAGGCTTCAAACCAAGAGCCAGCTGGTTTACTTAGAACACCTATCTACTCCCAGCGTTTTGAAATTTTAGCCATTGACTTGTTTGAACCGTTACCTCCAACGGACACTGGTGAACAATGGATTTTCATAGTTGAAAATTGTGCTACAAAGTGGGTTGAGTTGTTCACTCTTTCTCAGACCACTGCTCATCAAAACTCTCATAGAAGAAGTCTTTATGCGTCATGGCGTACCAAGACGAATTAAAAGTGAAAATGGACCACAATTTGTTAGTGCGGTCTTAAAACAAGTTTGCTGTACTTTGAACATAAGCCAAAACTTGATACCAGTGTATTCACCACAAAGTAACCCTGTTGAAAGTAAAAACAGAGACTTAAAACCCCGACTTGCAATACTCATCATAGACGATCAAGCTACTTGGCATTCGAAACTCCCAGTAATTCGTTTTGCCATGAACACATCATTTTGTGACACTACCGGCCATACACCTGCCTACCTGCAATATGGAAGAGAACTACGAACTGTCGACGATGTCGTACAAAATTTCAAAGCTGTTGTTGAAAACGATAATTTCGTGGCAGAAATTACACCCTATCTGAAGAAATTTGCCACCATTACAAAAAATATACATGAAAGAATAGAACTAAAACAAGATCAACGAAAGAAACAATATGACAAACATCGACGTCAAGTTTATAATTCACCTGGAGACAAGGTTTGGGTAACTTTACATCCCATAAGTAGTGCGAAAAGCAAGAAAACTTCTAAGTTCCTGCCAAAACGTGATGGACCATACTTAGTTCTCTCCCAAAAATCACCAATTTCTTATATGATAGCAAGTCTTGATAAACCATCCTAACCAATAGCAACTTACCTACCATCTTCATAGACACCTTTTAAAGACATGGACACTTCTCCAGTTGTCCTATTACGAAAAAGAGGCCAGTCACCAAAGGTCATTTTCAAATCAACACAAACTGAAAATCGGTTTAGAAAACCAACCACTTCACGAGCAGCTTCCTCGAAACCCAATAGGTCATCAACCATGACTACAAGAGCTCAACCTTTGGATTCTGTCTCCTCACCGGGACGTCGTCGGATCCAAAGGGGGAGTATGTAGCTGCTCTTGTACAACTCTACTCCCTAACAGTGACACTACCACGCCACCAAGTGGCAAGAGTATGAAACTTCAGTAGAAACCAAGATCTTGATCTGTATACACGCTAAAACGTGTGCTCCTAACCTGTAATTAAATGTATATGTTTACTTGTTTTGTTTTGTTTAATGCTTTTATATTAAATTCTTAAATATAACAATGGTGGATGTATTTCATTACCCTCACCCCATTGGTTCTTTAAATTAAGGGCCACAAAACCTTATAATATTTACGTTTATATAATACTATATTTTTCATTGCACTGTGTACAAGTCAGAAATTAAATTTATTAGGAATTTTTATTTCTTTTAATTTTTATTTTTGCTCTTTGTTTTGTATTCATTTTAAAATCAAAGAATTATTTTATAATAACATAACTGATGTGGGATTAAAAAATGATACAAACATCAACCCCCAAGATAAATATCTAATTTACTTGGATTCACTATTATTTCTGAGGAAGAATGTAGTTTGATAATTAACTTAACAGTTTTAAACCTACCAACGCATAATTTTAATTCAAGGAATTTATTAATAATGATTAAAAAGAATACATAAACACTTAACATTATTTGTAATAAAATATTGAATAATTACTACATTTAGATAAAAAAATAATTATAATTGAATAATTTTTCTGTTAATAAAAATCACATAAAGATATCGTCTTTCATTTCTATTTAATCTTTTATTTTTAATTTATTTTTTAATATTGTGAAGCAATTCAATAAAAACTGCTCACACATTGGTTTCTAGTACAGTTTAGTAAATTGAAAAAGGTATTTTCTGCGTTTTAATTTATTAAAGTTAAATTTGTGTTATTTGAAAATAAATTAAATTTTTAAACAACTTTTATTTCAACGATTATATGCTAGGACATTATAACTTACTGTCATAATTTAAAATTCTTGCATTTTCCGCCAAGAAAAAACAACTCTTACCACTCCTAATCTCAATAACAGAAAATTTAAAGCTAATTAGAATTTTAGACGTAGCTAGTAATATGAAAGTATATAATTTTCTAAAATGATTTTAGTTATGAGTTAGAAACTGACTTGGTTAGAGATTTGGTTATTTCCGGACTAATGAGGACTCAAGAGTTATTTTCTTTGTATTTGCAGGTAACTAATGTGGTTCTGAGCTGTAATTAGCTTTTAAAGTTTATGAAAGAGAAATTTTTAATTAAATACAAATACAACTCTTTATTTCAAATGCATTTAACTGAAATCGAATAAAACCTATATTTTATGTCAATTCAAATTTATTTAAGTTATGTATTAGCTTTAAATCAACTACTTTCCTCTAGCAAAATTATGAATCACTTATACAATTTTCCATGAAAAATAGTTCTCATTTTTCACAGAACCAAAATAATTATTTATTTTTATAAAATAAATTTATTAAAACATTTTACATTTACTTCTTCTAGTATGTAATGTAACAAAATCAGTGTGTTAATATCTGAAACAAGTGAAGAGTTCAAAATCAAGTTCTGAATTATGTGAAAGAAACGAATATACCATCCAGATTCAAGTAATACTTACTAATCTGGATGGTATAGAGAATTTCGTTGAAATTTATCTGTTGAGATCTTTCGTGAATGTGAATATTATAATTGATATAAATATATTCAATATTTTTAAGTGAATTGCCAAATATATGAAGATGTTTTTTGTTAAGTAAAATTTAATAAGAATAATAAGAGACAATTTTTGCATACACAATTAACATTTAAAAACATATGAATAGTTCTGTGAAACCTTCGCGATTTTTTTTACATAATTCAATTTCTTGAAACATTATCCCTCATATATTTTAAAATAATTCTTTTAGGATGCTAACATGTATTTATATGATGCATATTTGAAAACATTTTATTGGTTAGATTTTTATAATTTTTAATTTCATTTTTATTAATTTAATATTAAAAAATAAGAAGGAATATTAAGGGAATAGTAAATTCTTAGGTAAAATATTATTTTAAACATATTTTATATTTATAAACATATTGTTTAAAACTATATTTTAAATAATATATTTTGATAAATAGATTGACTTTTTTCCAAATTAAATCAAATACATTACATTTTACAATATTAGTTTAGTAAAGGATAAAGAGTTAAGGTTTGTGCACTTTATTTAATAATTATAATATGATTCTAAAAACGGTAAGTTATTTTTTCCCCTAATAATTAATAAAATTTTAGCAGTTCTAGTTGATAACATGACTAAAATTTTTAGAAATTTTCAACTACTTTTTGTTTATTCAATTTTTACTTCTTCCAGACATTCTTGATTGAGACATTCAGATTGAGACATTCAGATTTCTAAATAAAACACTTTGGAAAATTAATTGAAAAAATAACACACAAACATTTTTAAATTTCTAAATTTCTTATTTTTATTTATATTTGTGTTTTTATGACATTATTAGCATATAAAAAAAAGTATGTTAATTTCATGGCTATTTTAAAACCTTTGAGAGTTTCATTATTCTTTGAAAAAATAAGATATAAATGTTTTCAAGACTGAGTCATAAAAAATCTTCAGTATAATAGTTTATTTTTTCCTTATAAATGTTTCAATTTTAAAAAAAAGGAAAAAAAAAAAACACCTTTTCAAAATTTGCAAGTTTCATAGAAATATTTGTTTTGAGAAAGTGGCTAGCATTTTTAGAATAAAAACTTCAAAATAGCAAGCAAATCTGTAAAATTATTTATATATTATGGAAATTAAATATTATTGTAAACGTTCTTAGCTATCTTCAAAAAAAAGTGTAAGATAGCTAAAAATATTCTAAAGTTCTACTATCTGGATAGAAGTGTCATTTAATCACGAATGGCATATTAATTGCATGTTGAATTATTATTTAATTCTTTGCTAGGAAAAATTCCTTAATTTATTGAAAGGAAAATTTTATTTTCAGTGTCAATGGCACTTTATATGCAAAGCTTTTTGTCAGTATTAATGGAAGATAAAAACAATAAATTTTTCCTCAGATAAAAATAACTTTTAAAGGTATTCCATTAGAAGTCGAAACCTAGACAAACAAAAATACCTCAAGTATATAAAATGATAAATCAGGGATTTAACTAACGATCACACATTCTCCCGACCTCTGATCAGAAAATGCAGTAAATACATTTTGAATAGGATCAAGATTTCAATACATGCAAATCAAATGGTTTCAAAACTTGATAGTTTTATTTACCTGAGTAATTTAGTTGCTTATTAATACCAGTGAATCAATTTGTTGACAATCTGCTTACTTCAACACTCATTCCCATCAGACACACATTGCCTGCAAAATTCTAAGCCACTTCTGGCAAAGCCGGTTTTCTTTTGGCAACTGAAAATTACTCATTTATATTTGATGGACTAGCTCCAGCCATTACCGCCACGGGTGAGTTTTGGCCAAAAGAAATGGGGTCTGCGTTGGATGATAAGTAGTGGGTTTAAATATTCTAGCTATTGGTGGCCCTGAAGTTGTTGACCAACAGAATCAAGACAAATTTTGAACAGTAGATCTTTTTAATTTTATTGTTTAAAATTATTTTCCTATAAATGAAAATTTTTAACATGATGTCAATAGATTTTAAAGATAATATCGTAATTTGGAACCCTAAAAATTGTTTTTCAGCGAAAAATGTTTTTGGCTCTTTATCCCTTATGTCCAGTTTATGACAGTATGATTGCAAATTTATTTCAGTGCAAATTGCTTTTGTCAGCTATTAGCCTGAAATGGTGGAGAATTCAATGTTGTTTTAGTCAACCTCCCTCCCCCCAAAAAGAAGGTGTAAGATAGCTAAGAATGATCTATAGTTCTACTATCTGGATAGAAGTGTCATTTTATCACGAATGGCATATTAATTGTATGTTGAGTTATTATTTTTATCTTTTCTAGGAAAATTTCATAAATATTGATCCCTTGCTAAGAATCACTTGCTGTCATTCTGTTTATTTAATTTCAGGTTTTGGAACATTTTTATTAACTTGTTAAAGATAAAAATATATTGAACACTTAAAGATTTTAATTCCATTTAGTGTTATATTTAAGTAAATAGTATAATTAGATATCAAATTTTCCAATCTCAATTTCTTTTATTAGAATTCGGCTGTTACAAGTTTTAAACCTATTTCTCTCTTTTTTTTTTTTTTTTTTTTTTTTTTTTTTTTTTACGAAAAAATTTTATTAAGTAAATGATAGTTTAAAAATATAATATTAAAAACAATTCAAATAATTATTTAAATACAAACCTAATGCATGTTTTTTTTTTTTTTTTTTTACATTTAGGTATGATAGGGAAATGTTTTGTGAATTTAATATTAAATCCATTTGTTTTTAAAATATTTCATTATTTTCAATTATTTTGAAGTCATCTGTATTTTTTTACCTGAATAAGAAGAATATCCTTATTTTGTCTTTTATAAATATATTGCTCTTAAATCCTTCCTACTTCACAAAACTGCTTTCATTATAATAAATGAGAAACTTTTTAAAATATTTGTTACATTTATAACATTTTATTTACATATTAATTTTATATAATCATTTCACTTGTAGATAATGATTATGTAAACCAAATACGTATAGGCTTTGCAATGCAAAAATACTAATTCTTCTCATACTTTTTGACTGTTTAGAAAATTTATTGTATAAGACAAATATATTTTCTTAATTTACTTTCTCTTTGAAATCACTGTGCAATAATGTTATTAAGCAAAAATCAATCATTAAATGCAAAAAAAAAAAAAAAAATCATAAGAATATTTTTTTTTGTAAAATAATGTATTCTTCCTGCAAATAAAACTGATTTTAAAAAAAATGAACAAATACAAATGAATGACGCAATTCTTATTATTTCATTACAGTGGATTTAAAAAAATCCATTATTTTCAAATTAGAAATTTTTAAATATTTAATTGAATATATTATCATATGAGAATTCCTCTACTTTCAGCTGAATCTTATGAAAGGAGATGAAGTGACTGCACCTTAGATAGCGATGTACCCAATATATAAGCTGTTGTGTACTTCGAGAATGTTAGATTCCTTGTAATTTAGAAGGAGTGACCTAGCAGATGACATTCAGATTTTGACTTAAATCTCCATATGTATCATATCACATAAAGAACAGTGCGACTGATTTTAGGGACTGGATGGGCGAGGTATTAAACGTACCCCAGTCACCATTAGTGAACACGTCGTATCTCAACTGTTTCAGAATCGAACTCACTGCCTTCATATCAGGTTATAAACTGGACTGGCTGTGAAAGTCTAGTAGCTTAGGGCATTTGTTCATAACGAGAACAAATGTCCTAAAATCCTAGACTATCACAGCCACACATTTAAGATAATTAAGAGTAGTAAATCGAGTTTTATTACATAGTAAATTTGCAAATGATTCAAGCAAAGAAAAGAAGACAATCAAATAAAAATTAAGTCAAAAAGGCGCTGTATGTTGTTGTTTCTGATGACACTTGGCAGCGCCAAGCCCACCCTTTAGAGACAATGCGAATTAAGTTAGAGAGAAAGCGTCTTCCGTTTTTACATAGAGCACCCTCATATGAAGTTGGAAGTAGGACTTTTGGCTCATAGATGGCAGCGCCATCTGAATCTTCCAATTTAGAAATTGAAAACAGTGAAGACCCATAGCCTGGTTCCAACCACCCCAGAGGTATTAATTTATAATGGGAACATGGAGAACAATGCAACCCGACATATTTTAGAATATTTTAATTTTCAAACAGCAAATATTTTTAAAACATATTTATTTATATTTTATTTAAGTTTTTTCTAGGGATTCTTGTGAGTTTTGAATTAAATATAATGCTGATTCATGGAAAAATAAGAAATAATTGGAATCAAAAATTTCCTTCAATTAAAACTTAAACTCAAATAATTGAAAATTGAAAATAATAAGATTTTGATTATACAATTATTCACAGCTTAAATATAAAATAATTAAAAAGAAAAAAAAGAAGCTTTTGACTTACTTGTTTTTCCTATTACATCAATAAGAATAATTTTGATATTTTTTATGTTAATAAATTGTTCTAAAAGTTTAGTATGGTTTACGTTCAGTGGAATTCTGAAGTTTATTTTGTTATTAGTCTATATGAGATATGTAAAACAAATGAAACAATGCCCAAATAGAACATAAAAAATGAGTATAAAGTGATGTTTATACAAAAATATTTTAGATTTTAAAATATTTAACTGTTCTTTGCTTTCTGTGAGAAATGCGTTTTATAAAAGTGTGTATTTGTTAGGGATTCCCCATAACAAACAAGTTCGAAGTCCGATGACAACAAAATAGAAATTAATTTCAAATTTAAGAATGAAATGTGTAAAATTTATAGTGTTTACTTATTTTAAAATCATGATAGCCAGACTATAAGACATACTTTGAAATTGATTTAACGTCATGAATTCTAATAAAGTATTCAGATTTGAAAAGAAGAAAACAAGTATCGGAATGTGTGCCATTTTCTCCAGAAAGCTGAACATTGTATGCAGACTTAATAACAGAATCATTGAATTAATTAATGTGTTCGAGTACAGTATTTGCTTGGGCACAAGGATATAAATTCCAATTAGTACATATCTTAAAGGAATTCTCTTTGAATAAATTTGCTTTCGATTTGTACTGAAATTGGATTCTTAATTATAAATTGAACAATCAATGAGACACAGTGAATATTCAACATGAAGGGAAAGAAATTTAATTACTTCTGTATGTTAAAAGTATTTTATGGTTCACTTAATGAACAATATCTTATATTTAGAAATTGATAAAATCAATGAGGAAAGATCCGCTTTGTTGCTTTTTTCACATATATTAAATTTTTATTTTAAATTTTGTGAAATAATATATACAATGATCTCGTATGTAATTTTTTAATTCTAGTATTTATATATTTTTAATATAAGGGAGATATATTTTATTCCCAATTTTTATGACTCAATTTTTTTTATTTACGTACATAAGTATCAACTATTATGTTATGATTCTAAAATTGTAATTTTTAAACATTTTACCAAATTTAATTCATGAATTTGCGTTGAAAAATTGAAAAACATGTATAACTTAAGTGTTACTTAAGTTGCAAATGTTATTCAATTGATAATGGATATGGCACTTCAAACTGATGCGCTATGAATAAATTAAGACAATTGAATTGATTCCAATAAACAAGTTTTGTTAAAGATTTACTTTTATTAAATGTCGAGAATGTAGATAAGCAATCACAATGAGCTGCTAAATAAGAAAACTTCAAAACATATTATTGAAGTATCAGAAAATTAGAGGCAAAAATGTAGTTTAAATTTTGTAAAAAGATACATGGTAGGTTATTATTCTCTCGTAATTAGATTTTTAACCTTAGTATTTACATTTTTTTGTATAAATGGCAACTGCATTATTCATAAAATCTGATTAACAAAATATTGAGTTTTAATCATTTGATTTTTGTACAATTTGTTTTTTTTTCCTAAATAAATTTTACTATCACTTATAATTTTGTATTGTTTAATACCAAAAATACTATGAAATTTCAAACGCATCCTCAAAATATCAAACATTTAAAATCAAAAATAATTAATGTACAAGATTTTTTAGAATATTGTTTCAACTTAGAAATATTTCTAAATGATAAAAATGAATAATATGTACTGCTGAAATGCAATTGATTTTTATTTAAATTTCTAAATTCACTAATCAATTAAGATTTTGTCTATTTCAACATATTACTCATAGTAACTTTTAAATGTTAAAGGTTAACATTTAAAAATCATAGGTTAACATCTTCGAATATTATAAAAACACTTTTTAAATAAACATCATTTTCTAAAACCATGTACACATCATATCTCAATATTATCTTTTTCGTAATTTCATTGCAAAATAACTAAGATACGGATAAAGTTCAAACATAAATTAATATAATCAAAAGTTAAAAATATTTTTGTTATTATTAATGACAAGAAAATGAATTTTCTTTTTTTCAAATAATCATCAATATCTTCTATTTTCATCCAAAAATAAATCACTTTATACCAAATTTATTTACAAGCTACTACAAAAATCACATCAAATTAATATGTAAATCAGCATATAATGTAAATAAACTTGAAAGAAAAATTCGACACGTAAATAAGTAGTACATATTATTCTATATAATTTCTAACTACTGCCTAACGGCAACAATGATTTTGAAACTATATGATTCTCATATATTTAAGAGAAAGTTCTGATTTAAACTTCTCTGCAAATTTCCTGAAACAATACACATGTTATTAAGTTAGTTTAATTAAAGTCAATTGTTACCAAGTTTAGAATCTTAAACGTCTTTCAAACGACAGATAGCGCCCCAACAAATCTCATGACCTCAATGGTTCAAGAGTGACAGCGGAAACTTTGGTGTATTTACTTTGCCCCGACTTATCGCGGTAATTGATTAAAGACAGCGACATTCCAAACTCTTCACCTGCATCCGATCCCTTAAAAGAGACGAAATTTGCATGAGAACATTTCCGTTCTTTTACCATAGTGTTTCATTTAAACTTTATTAGTCTTTCTCTTAATAGCTCTAATATTTAAATATTATTAAATATTTACTTTGGAAAAGGAATTTTTTTATTTAATTTTGAATTTTTATTTGTAAAGAATTACATTCTATAAAATCCAATAATACATTTATTATTTAAGGAAAATGTTAATTAAATATTATGTGTGAGGTGTTAGAAATAATGTCCATGAAAAGCATATGACAATATAAAAAACGAAATTTAAAAAAACCATTTTTCCCAAATGAATCAAGAAATTAAAATCATAAGGTTTAATTTGTACAGAAATATACTTCAGATAAAATAATTCCTTAAGTTTTGAAATTTATGTTAAATATTATTTGTTTAATGTTGATTTGCTTACATTTGAGATGCGTAAACTATACAGAAGTATAGTAAATGCAATCAGAAAGATCAATTAGCACAATTTCAAAATGTATAATATATTTCTATCACAAAATTGTTTAGCCACTCAGATAAGATAATTTCTATGATACTACTTGAAAAGTTGACAGAAACACTGTGTTTATAACTCTTTGAAGCAGAAAATGTCTCTTCAGACAGGTCCATTGATATATTCCTTATATTCTCAAGGCTTTTATAATGTTTTTTGAGGTGCCAAGATTTTCAAAGTTTCTCACCTCAAACAATTAAGCTTTGACGCCACGTATATAACAATCGAAGAGCCAAATGCCTTTGAGCTGCATTATTTGTAATATGGAATAAGTAAATTACACAATGGAAGGACTTTCTTAGATAGTTTAGGAACCCACACAGGCAGACATACATAGCAGTGTAGATGAGTCGTACTGTTGTTTATTGTAAATGGATTTAGATAATCAACTATCACCAATTGCTTCAATATTTTAAAAATCGGTCAGATGAAGGTCACACTTGAGATTCAAACCTCATCTCTAAATCCAAGACAGTCCAGAGGAAGGACATTGAGCATCACAGATTAACGGATTCCCATAACAAAGGACATGCCTTCAGAAGGCAAAAATGCAACATTCATCTAACGGCTTTCAAAGATGGCTGAGATTGAATCATGATCCCTATAATTTAAGCAGTGTTGTCCTACTACTTGGTAATGGTATGTCCTGGCAATTCTAAGCCAGGAATTATCTTAATTATCAAGTAGATCTTTTTGTTTACCTAAACAAAGTACAGGAATTCAATAAAGTGTACATTGTTAACTTTCTTAGATGATCCGGATTGAAGAATGTGTTCTGTTGAACACTGATATTGGACACAAAATGATTGAAGTCATATATTTCTTAGTGGTATGCCTCCAAATTTATATTAGAGTCTGAAGTCATATATTTCAACAAAAGTGAAAATCATATCTAAACTATCAGTACAATAGTTTGAGGAAAATCTAAAATCTAATTAATAGTCCGAAAGTATGCTGGAAAGATACTGTGATCTTATATCGTACTTTATGATGAAATAATGTTTTATCTTTCATGAAAGATTATACCAGTGCTCATAGGAATCTCTGAGGAAACAAAAGTTTAAAAGGAAATAAGACCATTCATGGGATTCATTGTATTGTGCCGTCAGCTTAACTTGATAGATAATATTTACATACGCAATATTATGAATCAAGTCACATTGTCTCTATAATAAGATTATTTTAATGATATGAATAAGAATGGTGCACATTTCTCACAGTTAAAATATTTTCACAAAATTATATCAATTTTCTAAGCTATGCAGGCGGTGTTTAAGAACTGTCTTATATATAAAAAGTAACATGGGAAATCTTAAATTTATTAAACCATTTTTTAAAAATAACAATGTACTTTGTAAAACGATTTTTTTGCTTTGAAATACTTTTATACCATTCAAAAATTAAAGTTTTATTTTTCTTAAACCTTTACTTTACTTAATTGTGTTAAATAATTTAAGTCAATTCTTTATGGATCAATCCTAAGCCTCTGTATCAAGAGAGAACGGATTTCTCTGTATTTCTTATTATTCATTCTATTCTTATTATTTATTTTATGCTTGCAAAATTTATTTTATAAGAAAATTTTGAATTAAGTAAATATTAAAATAATGTGGTTGGTATATTATTATATGGGATGAAAACATAATTTTTATAATTAAGATGTGACATTTCTTATATAATATATTAATACTTAGAGATTAAATTGGATTAATATTTATATTCTGAAAGTCTATTGTTAAGGAGGAAACA
>JAPDSC010009181.1:0-11017 GCA_026290005.1 Latrodectus geometricus | reverse complement strand
CCAGTGTAATACCAATAAGCCTCTGCTACTAGGGAGTGCACGTTACATTTCTGGTGTGTTACGACCCGTGGCTCTACCCTTTATTCGAGCCCTGCGAAACCCCACGTTTCAGCAGGATAATGCCCGACCGTATGTTGCCGGTATTGTACGGACCTTCCTTGATACGGAACATGTTCGGCTGTTGCCCTGGCCAGCACGTTCTCCAGATCTTTCACCAATAGAAAACGTCTGGTCAATGGTTGCCGAGCGACTGGCTCGTCATTAAACGCCAGTCACTACGGTTGATGAACTGTGGCATCGTGTTGAGGGTGCATGGGCATCTGTACCTGTACATGCAATCCAATATCTGTTTGACTCAATGCCCAGGCGTATAACTGCTGATATTACTGCCAGAGGTGGTTGTTCTGGGTACTGATTTCTCAGGATCTATCCAGCCAAATTTTCTAAAAATTTAATCACTTGTTATTTCTAGCATAATATATTTGTCCAATAAATATCATTTTGTTATCTGCATTTCTTCCGGGCGTAGCAATTTTAATGGCCAGTAGTGTATAATGAATTTTATTATCAGATATAATATCAATTACCAGCTTCTTATTATTGATTATCCATGTATTACTTCATTTTATAATATTTTCTAAGATGATTATTATATGAATATGAAAACAAACTTATCCAAATTAGTGTTATAGCCTCAGGTAATGTATGAGAGTTTTATTTGATTTTTATGAAATTTATGATTTATAGTAGGAATATTAAAATTAATCTTTTTAGTTTTAGATTATTTTTTTTTAGAAAAAAACTAGAATTTTATTGTAAATAGTTGTTTTAGCAGAATTGTTTATTCTATAGATTTTTGAATTTGCTATTTCTTTTCATTAAAAATTTATAAGTAAAATTTTTTTACAAAAAATGCGTAATTGTATAATTTTGGCATATTTGTAATTTATAACAGAAGTACCATTGTGAAAAATATTTAGCATTTCATATTGTATTTCTAATTTTCTCTATATATTGTAATATATATAATATTATAAGATACTTTTATTAGCTGTTATAAAATACATATGATCTAATTGTGAAAAATAAAGCAATCAAAATCCATGTATAATTAAGGTTTTTTTTTTTTTTTTTTTTTTTTTTTTTTTTTTTTACAACTGAACTAGTTTAATGAAGAAATGAGTAAAGAAAACAGAAACAGGAAATATCACAACGCCACGAAAATAATCACGTAGAAAATTATATCCAATCATATTTTCTGTGATAACGCTAGCTAAGAATCGGTTTTACTACCTTTGTTATTAAGACGCCTATATGCTATAGGGACGATTCTTATACTGGTGTAGGGCCTTTATCGGCGCCATTTTTTTTGGCGACGAAACCGGCTGAGTAGAGCTCGTTTTTTTGGGAGAGGGGGGAGGGGAGAGGGGGAAATAAATGTTACAAACCTAAAAGAAGGGTTATTCTGAAAAGGGGGCGTGGTCACGGAAGGGGAGGGAATTACAAAATAACAAAAAATAGCAAACAATTAGAATAAAACTCATTAAATAATGTAAGATGTTCAAAGTAATAAAAATAGATATAATTAGCATTCACAATTATTTTACAATAACCAGCACACAAGTTAAATAAGCATAGTTTTAAAAAACATGAATTTAATAAATAGCTTATCTTTTTCATTGTTAATAATTTATTTTTATGTTATAATTATAACATTGAATTATTTGTATAAAGTTTTTGAAATTTTACAGTTATATTTGGTTAAAATTCTGATACATCTGGATATAGCATTCTTTTTAAAAATAAAAATCATTAGATATTAAAAAGATTAAATACATTAAATAACGAAAATACATTTTAATACTTAATAATTGTAAAATACTAAGCAGATAGAAGAAAATACATTTTCACGAAAAATCATTATAATGAATTTTGGCTCTTTTAACAAAGACTACTTTAAAATAGTTTTTTTTCATTAATACAACATGTTATTAATGTACTCCATTTTTAGCAAATTTTACTGTTGAATAAAATAAGTTATTTAAATAATTTTAGATTTCTTGTTAAAACAGAAAAATTAGAATAATAATCACTTAATAAATAATAACATATTAATAAGTAATTCCAGACACTCAATATTTTATATTCAAGCAAAATTTATGACTAAAATATAATTAGGCAATTAAACACATAATTAACAACCGTAATCAATTTAAAAAATATTAAAATTTTTAAATTACATATGAAAACAATTAATTTGGAATCAAAGCATGCTGTCAGTACATAAGCAAATTAAAAACAAATTAATTAATAATACTTTGAGTAATAACTTTAAGTAATACTTTTAATTAATAAGTATCGTTGAAATAATTCTAAATATTTAATAATCTAACTGAATTTATGACAAAATTATAATTATTTAATTAAACGCACTTAATTCAACCCCTTAGCCATTTTTTTATACTTCGTATTATTATCATGTTTTATGCATGATAATTATTAATTTATATATGAGCTGAATTCATTATTAATAAAAAGTAGTAATCAATATATTAAATAAGTTAAAAGCAAAATTAAGTCTAAAAGAAATTAAGGCAAAATTCTGGAATGAAATTTCACACGTATGATCGAAATTTCTTATATTTTCTCAATTTATGTTATTTAAACAAAGAATTATCTCTATAATGTTAATAAATAAAAAAACTCTCCTTCACTGAGAATAATCCTTTTTATTATAAAAATAAAAACATTAAGAAATAAATTAAAGAAAAAGTAACAAAGAGTCTAAGGACAACGTGCACCATGTCCCGCCAAACCAAATGACGTCAGTCTATGCGTGTTGAGTTCAAGTAATGATCACGGTTAAAGTTAAACTCAAAATATCGGTAATTTTTCTAATGATCAGATACACAAAGGAAGTTAATAATACTTTTTTTATCCGAAAATAAAAGATATGTGCTCATATCGAATGCAAAATTTGTTTTCGTAAAATAAACTTAAAAATATAGCATTTAATGACAATCCAGTCATTTTTTTTCAAAATTTCACTATATTGATTTCGACACCCCTAATTTAATAAAATTAAATTAATAAAATCAAGTGAAAGCTTTTTAATTTGAGATAATTAATTAAAACTTTGTCCATCTGTTCAACAGTTCATGGGTTTGATTCTTGTCTAAGATATGTAAATCAAAAGTAGTTTGAAGCTTTTGCTTAAACTGTATACCAGGTTAATCAGCCTATGTGTGTGAAATATTACTATAAAGCAAAACACAATCCAATTATTATTTATTCCATTATTTTTCAATGCAGGCAAAATTTTCCACACTCTTTGCAATTTAGAATTCTATATCAGTTTTGCGGATAGTATGTAACGTTAACAAAAACTGTGTTTAATTGGATATTCCATTGAAAACAAAAATAACACAAATCAACACTGCATTTAGATTTTATTTATGTTAATCAGACATCTACAAGTTTCCTGGCACATGACTGAGGGAATTCACTTTTACAAGTAAAGGATGCAAGTTAGTTAATAAGAAATAAAGATGAAAGATAAAATTTAAACACTTAAATAAGATTTAAATTAAAAGCGTTTAAAAATATTTACATAAATGAAACTTTAAATGAGATTTAAATTAGAAGTACAGAAATAATTAAAAATATTATATGAATAAAAAAAAGTAAGCATTACAATAAGTTTTTAAATAATTAATATGAATTTGATAAATAAATTTTAATTAAATAAATAATATTTTTAAAAATTAAATTAAAAGTACACAGCTATCATATAACATTAAACATATTATATGCATATAAAGAATAAAAATTTTTTATAAATACAAAAAAAGTGTTTAATTAATTATTAAATTTTAATTAAAAACTAATTAAAGAATAAAGTAAAAAATACAGAAATATTATATAATATTATATGAATAAAAAAAATAATATTTATTAAATAATTGTTTAATTAATTAATATGAAATTGGTAAAAAAATTATATTATTTATTTTTTATTCATATAATATATTTAATATCGTATAATATTTCTGTACTTTTAATTCTTGATTTATTTAATCAAAATTTATGAATTATTTAAACACTCCCAGTATTTATAAAAAATTTTTATTTTTCAATCATTTAATGTATTAAAATATTATATAATATATCTGCATTTTAAATTTTAATGAAATAAATAATAATCAAATTAAAGATACAAAAAAATTATACAATATTAAATATATCACATATATAAAAAATATAGTTTCTTTATTTATTATTTAAACAATTTCATATTAATTATTTAAGCAATTATTTTATAAAAATATTATTTATTTCTTATATAATATTTCTGTATTTTTTATTTAATTCTTTAAATTATTATTTTTTAACTAAAATTTATTAACTAATTTTTTAATAAAAAATAAGTAATATAATTCTTTAATGATTATTTAAACGATTTCATATTAACTATTTAAACAATTATTTTATTAAAATATTAGTTATTTTTATATAATATTTCTGTATTTTTATTTAATTCTTTAAATTATTATTTTTAATAAAAATTTATTAATTAATTAAACACTTTTTGTATTGATAAAATTTTTTTATTCATTTTATGCATGTAACATATTTAATATCACGTTACATGCATAAAATGTAACATATTTAATATTACATAACATTTCTGTATTTCATGTTTCATTAGTATTTGTTTATTTAAAGTTCATTTATTAATTTCATAATAATTATTTAAACGCTTATTTTTTCAAAATTTTATTCAGTATTATTTAATCTTTTTATGCATTTAAAAATTAAAAAACACTGAAATATAAAATTAATTCAGTATTTAATTTTTTAATGCATATAATATATTAAAAATTACATGATACTTCTGTATATTTAAATTTAATTTTTCAAACTATTATTTATTTAATTAAAATTTATTTATCAATTTCATATTAATTATTTAAACGCTCATTGTATTCGTGTAACATAATTTATTTTTTATTCATATGATACAATTAATATTATACAATATTTCATATAGTATTTATATATTATTTTTTCATGCAAACGATTCATTTAATATATTTATTTCTGTACTTATAATTTAAATAATTACTTTTTAAATTTTTTTATTTAATTAAAATTTATTGATTTTTTATATAATTATTTCTGTTAATTTAATTTAATTTTTTATTAAAATCATTTAAAATTCATTTATATGAAATCAATGAATTTTAATTAAAAATTTATTATTTATTTAATTCAAATTCATTTATTATTTATTTATACTCTTATAATATATATTTAATGTTATACAATATTTCATATTATATTTGTATAATATTTATTTTTTTATTAACATTATATATTTAATATTAAATAATACTTCAGTATTTTTAATTTAATTCTTTAAATTATTATTTATTTAATTAAAAATTAATTATTTAAACACTTATAGTATTAGTAAATTATTATTTAGTAAATTAATGTTTTAAATTTGAAAATAATTCCATGTGATGGACTACTGATTGCGTAAAAATCATTTTTTGTTAAATTTTCAATATACTAATTCTCATCAAGTCAAATTAGTATTCTATCGATGTGGAGCAGCGCACCCCATATTGCCAGCCTGGCAGGTACACGATGACAATAACAAGTATTCTATTATTATGAAGCAATTTGGTGAAATAGAGAACAAATCTAAATTCAAATAAAACCTTTTCTTTGAAATTTTATAAAGCATTCTACATTTTATTAAATTATTGCCGTTCATCTGATTGCCAATATGAAATTATTGAAGATGTTGCATTATTGAATGATGTTCTGTTATTCGTTACACATTTATTAGTTAAATTGCTTTTATTCAACTCGAAACTGAACAACCTTAGATAAAATATCATGTTTCATATATATATATATATATATAAACTATATTTGTTAATCTGAATTTAAATATATTTCAGTGCAAATACTAAGAAGCTAAAACTGTTATGATCAATTTATATAAATGAATATAAATGGAAGATTAGTTTCCATAAGCGCATTCATTACATGAGTTATTTTTGAAATATTATTCTAGCGTAGACGAATTAAAATTTACATACAATTAAATATAAAACAAAAGAATCTTTATTATTTAATTTGACAAAAGCGGTAGATTTATATGAAAAAAAATGATGAAATTATAATGAGTTGCTGTCTATTGACTTATGTTTAAATTCAAGTAAAATAAAATATAACAAAATACTACGAAGTCATTCTTCATTCTTTAAAATAAACTACTTTTATAATAAGGGTTGCATTCGCAACACAATAATATTACGAACATGAAAAATATTTATGTATTACATCTATTTTATTTAATCTCCTAATGAAATATAGTCTCTTAATTAAATATTTGAATTTTAGTTGATAATTACATACACTTTCTTAGCGTGCTTGTTCTTTTTTTTAATTGATTAGAGACTTATTTTTTGTCATCTATAAAAATTATTCCAATTATATTTTTTATGAAAGTGATTTGTTATAATAAAAAATAAGCAATGAGAGTTTAATACTTTATGGTCGAAGCAGTGAAAATAATTTTTACTTTTTTGTGCATATTTATTCCTTATTTACTTAGATCCTTTAAACATTACTCTTGAACATAGAAATATTCAAATTAAATTTATATTTATAATAATTATAGTTTTCATTTAGGAGATAGTGAATTGAAAGATATTTTAATAATATTTAAAAATGAAAATGATTGTTACTATTGATAAAGCATGTGAAAAACAGTGCGGCAGACTTCAAAAGATTATTTCACTCACAATTTTCAGAATCATCAATCAATCTCAAGATTTAAAATACTAGGAATCAATATTATTTTGTTTGTTCAAAGATATGAAATTTTAAAAAAGTTAAAGAAGTGAATATTTATTATTATTATGTGAGTTATTAAGTGAATATTTAAGAAGTAAATATTTAAGAAATTTAAAAATAAATTGAAAATTATATCGAAAATTGCACGCCAAAACTTCAAGTGGCGATCGCCATAGAGAACGCCAGAAGTGTAAAAAGCTATAATGTGTTTACCCGGATAGACTATCATGTGACTATGACGTTAAAGTACCATCCCACTCGTGACGTCACTAGCAACCATGTCTTAAATGATTATCGCTCTTGGCAATCATGCTTGGCGATCATGCTTGGCAATTTAACATTTCAAAATTTTGAGGTAGGCCAAGTCACAGGAAAACACAATTGTGTGAACTGAGTACATTTATTTTGGAATAAATAAAATGTTCTTTACAATCTTTCTGAAAATTCTTTACAATATCGCATCATGTTCAGGTTTCCTTTATAATACTTTTTCTTGATACTTTCATAATGATCTATCGCGAATAAACTAATGATAAAATGCTTGTTGAACAAAGATTATCCTATTAATTTCTTTTCTCTTATTTTATACAAACCCTTAAAAGATATTTAATTTTGGACATTTCTCCAATACCGTGAGAAAATTTTAATGCTCCAACATGTGGGTAGAAGCTGACCGGATGTTCGGCTTTTCCACAGGCATTCCCCAGGTCAATAGGTGAGATTAAGCATCCATCAATGTCTGGTCATTCCACTCTTCATATGCTCGTGGAATTCCTCTCACGGCGAAGAGAGTAGCACGACGGAAAAACTTCTCTTAATTTATATCCCCTCCAGGTTCGGGGGAAGGGTGAAGCAGTGGAAGAATAATTATTATATTTAAGCCGATTAATTAAACGATTAACTTTTGATAACTTTTAGATATTTAGAATTAAATTATTAGAATTAAAATTAGATAATTAGAATTTTAGGATTAAATTGCAAATATTGTATATGCAATTCAATTCATTAGTACTACATTCCTATAAATTTTAAAATAAACATTGGATTTACAATATATCAGTTAATTAACTTTAAAATTAAATGACTGATTTTATCAAAAATATTCTTATATGTAGTTCAATTTTCTAAGAATTCACTGTTATTGTTAGAAATGTTGGTTTTAATAAAGGAAAGCTCGTTTGGATAAATTGATTTAGAAATATCACTAAAATTTAAATTATTGAAAAAAATAAAATCGTCAATATATCTAAAACCAAAAGGATATTAAAAATTAAAAATTAAAACTTTTTTCAAAATGATGAAAAAATTAATTAGCAAGTGTGCTTGAAAAATTTGAACCTTGTGGATTACCGTAGGTTTGAATAAAAATATTTTCACCATTATAAATATAGTTATTATAAATACAAAGTTTGACCAAATTGTTCCAGTAATCAAAATTAATACCCAATAAGTCCCTGTAATCTTAAAAATAAAAATACAGAGCATCATTCGATTTTTTAATAGGAATATTTGTAAAAGAAAAGCTTTGAAATTAATATTATAAATACAATTATTTGACAGAAAGTCCAAAACCCGTCTATTATTATCAATTATCCAAGTAGTTTTAGATTTACAATGTGTTCCAGAATTTTTTTTAAGAAATTTGGCAAAAAATAAACCTAGTTTATTAATATAGGAATTAGTGCCACAAGTAATAAATCTAAATTTAATAGGAAACTTGTGAAATTTATGTATATTTGTTAAATAAGGAAATTGTAATTTATAATTTTTATTTAGAAGTTTATAAGAACTCAAATTTTTATTATTTATGATGTTGGCTGTAGAATTCAAAAGTTTGTAGGTGTTAGAGTTTAAAGTTTCTTTATCAATTAAACCTAAATAAAATTTTTTACAAAAAAATGCATAGTTATTAAAAACTTTTATCCTTCCTATTTATTATTAAAAATATCAGCCTTAAGGATTTCTGAAGAAAATTTTTCATTATTTTAATTATATTCTGATATGTTTTCATTATATTATAGCTAAAATACGATTGAAATTCCACATTTTTTACTTATAAAGCAAAATATAAAATATTAAGAATACATTGCTTTTTAAATAAAAGGAGTTAATCTCTAATAAGAAAATTAATACCTTGTCAAAAAATATCTTATTACATTAAAATCTTTATAACACTTTAGAACAGACTCTTTAGAAACTGTATACATAAAAAAATTAATGTTATTCCAAATTTTAATGAGGATGAAATAAAAATACGCACCCAAAATTGTGTGGATGGAATTAAATTATTGTCCTCATTTTTCAAGGGATACAACAGTATTCAGCGTAAAATATTTTCTAATCAAAATCTCGAAATTTGGATTTGTAATTTTTTTTTTAAAATGCGTTTTTTAAGGATTTTAAAAATATCAAACATTTATGCTCATTCATTACGGAAAAGAAGGTATAATTTAATTAACAGTAAAATTGAAATATAGTAAAATAAGCGCTAGTCAAATAATTTTATAAATCACGTTTTATAAATATGGATGAGAAATCAAATCAAATTACATCGTGAATTGATTTGGTTATTCTTTTTGAATCAAAATTATTCTTTATGAAATCAAAAAGAATAATTAGATATTGAAATTAGAGTTAAGGTAATAACATTCAATTTAAGATGAAAGACTGCTGTTAAGAGTTTAATTTGATCACGCCTTTCATTTCTATTTACATTTAAGTTAAGATGAAAAACTGCTTTTAAGATTTAAAATTGACCACGCCTCTCTAGTGCTTATCTTTTAGGTTTACTATAGATAGGTATCGGCAGTGATTGTGCCAATAGTTTATTTTAGCGAAGCATTTTGAGCCACAGAACAAGTTACGGAAGTATCCCCTTTAAAATGAACCCCCAAACATTAATATTATTTATATGAATACAATAGATGATATTATGCTTAAAAACCGTATATTTAAAACTATATTTATTGCTTTTTCTCCTTAAACTGTTACTGATGGAAGGATTAAAAAAAGCCATAGTGGAAGAAAAAATTAGTGCTAAAAATATGACGGGAAAAATGATCATTTACTAAGAATCATCATTATAAAATCAAAAAATGCTTCAAAACATAAATCATCTAAAATACTCTTAATGCCTGATAAATTTATTCTAATATATGTAACACTTATTATCGTCATATTATATCTAACATTTTAGGCTAAATTACGATATTGAGAAACTCTTTAATTTCTAAAATCCCATGATAAATCTATGCATTTGAGACATAAAACAAACACATTTTTATGAAGGATAGGTTTGGGATGTCCTTATTTAAAGCAAAGAAGAAATATTAAAAATTTTCAAAGCGAAATCTGATAGAATAAGAAACTCAATTCAACTAAAATAGCGAACAAGTTTTATCGGTGGC
The DNA here is from genome assembly GCA_026290005.1 of Latrodectus geometricus. Taxonomy (NCBI): domain Eukaryota; kingdom Metazoa; phylum Arthropoda; class Arachnida; order Araneae; family Theridiidae; genus Latrodectus; species Latrodectus geometricus. The sequence continues at coordinate 737 of JAPDSC010009181.1, read as the reverse complement.
ATTGGTTTTTCTAATGAGAGTAGATTATAGTTATTTATCACAATTTTTGCTTGACACGAGTTGTCTTTTCGATTCTTAATATTTGCGATTTTTATTTGCTTTCATTTCTAGACACAAATTTCCAGTTGGTAAATAAATGCATTCCAGAAATATTCACACACACACATATATATGTGTGTGTGTATAATTCTCTTTGTTGAACGAATTTTTGTAGGAGGTTGAATTGCGAACGTCAATGTTGGATTGAGTGAAACAAAAAATATGTTTTTAGCAGTAATTTTTTACACATATGTATATATCTACGTATGTACACACTCTTAAAAAATCCTGTTATATTATCAGTACTTGGTGAGTGTCAGATTTGTCGAACTCATTTACAATCTTAAATTTTTTTTTTCGTATTTTATTGCATAAAAATTATTTGTTGCACATTAGACTAGATTCACTGCAATATCTTTTAAGATTTAATTTAAATATTCTTAGATTGGTTAACATTCAGGAAATAAATGGGTGGAAATTCATTCCCTTCGACTGGAATACAGCTAAATAATTTTGAAATTGTAAAATCCTTATTACATTTGTCCACCGAATTTTTGTTCAAGGCAAAAGTGGAAACGGCTACCCGGTATGAAGTAAAACATATACCAGGACCCTGGTCTTTGACAAACTTACAATAAAAACTATATTTTTCTTCAAAATTTTTATTACAACGTTCGTAATTAATTTAAAACATAATT
>JAPDSC010009173.1:0-13298 GCA_026290005.1 Latrodectus geometricus | reverse complement strand
GGTTTTTATATGAAAATATCCAATAATATAAATCAATAAAATGATTTTAATTAAAATATTTTGTAACTGATCTTTGAATAAAGGATTGGTTACAAAGATTTATCAACAATTCCCTTTATTGAACTTAATAAAGAAATATTGGTTATTTACTGAAATGTTGTAAATATATTGAAATATTTTATTCTTTGAAACTTAAATCATTAATGTTATTTTTCACAAACTTATTTAATGTTACAAAATTTTTTAAAGTAATCAGTGTAAACTATGCCATTTAAATATTTTTCATAGAATGATTGTTCTTCCTTCAATATTCATTTATATATTATGCAATTGATAACACAATAAATGCTTAAAAGTTTTGGTAAATAGAAGAATGTCTTCAACATTTTTTTCAAAAAAATTATTTTATAATTTAGTTTTGAATTTTAAATATGAAAGAAAAATAAACAGTTTATTTGTAATTTAAAAATTGTCGTTCTCATTTCAAAAAATGTCTTCATAAATTTTTGCATTAGAAAGGAAGAAGTTATAAGATACCGAAATTGTATAAGAATAATAAAATATATAAAATTATAATTCTGAAGATTACATCGATTCCCTTTGAAGGTATCAGATTTATATGAAAGAAAATATTCGTAGATACAATCAATTTGTTGAACCATTCTTTTTCTTTTCATTCTCATTCTTTTTCTTTTCACAAACACAAAAAATTACGTTAATAACAGACAAAAAAAATATATTACAATTCACATGTGCTCCTAAGCAATTTTATTATGAAATTCCTCATAATTCTGCATTCCTTTTCTTACCAATTTTATTTGCCCACAATTCCCAATTTGAGTTTCTTATTTCAAGAAAACAAATCTTATCATCAAAGTTTTTTTTTTTTCAATTTCTGCAGGAAAAGTTAATTTAATTTTCTTTCCAGATTTTTCTATCACCTAAAAGTGAGAAACTCGCGAAAAGTTGAAAGTGTTTTTTTTTTTTTTTTTTTTTTTTTCTTTAGGCAAACTCTTCATTAACAAATAAGGGAAGTGGTAACGTAAAAGAGAGAGATCGATAAACGTAACATAAGACTTCACACTTCAAGAAACAAATAATAGCAAGGGATGTTTTTTTCTTTTTTCAGAATCAAGAACTTGCAGAATGAAGCCAAGAAAGTTCAGAGTTGTGCGATGGAGTGGGTGTGGTAAGAAAAAGGAATTTTAGAGGCTGTCTCCGATTCCGCATGGTTCCATAAATGTATCAAGTTAACAATACTGGAATATCCCAAGTGTTCTAATTATACTTTCCATAAAGAGCTTTGCAGAAACTTTTCAAGTGATCATTAATAGTAAGAAAAGGAAGTGGGAAATTTCAAGTTCAATAAGAAGAATTCTATTTTTATAAATGCGTGTTATTTTAAAGTTTACATCTCTTAAAAAATTTTAAATTAATTAAATAATATTTATTTAAAAACTAAATTAGTATAGTGATTAAAATTTAATTTTTATTTGTTATTAAAAAATATTATACTTAATTTTAAGAGTAAATTAAAATAATTATAAATTTAAATTTAAATTTTACAATTATTATTTCAGTATAATTGATAACGTTATTAAGGATTCAATAATTATTTAAATCTAAGTACTTATGTTTTGCATATAAAAACGATTTAAATAAATGTTAACGTAATTAATTGATATTGATCAAATCAGAGTATGTAAATTCTCTATAATCTTGAATAGTCATTATAAAAATTAATTCAAGTCATTATAAAAATTAATATAATTTAATATTCAGGATTTTTACCTCTTTATAGCTAACATTTTAATTATGATTAAAATCCTAAAAAATATATTGTAGGAGCATAAAATTTCATTAATTTATACGATATTAACAGAAAAAAATTTATAGAATATCAATTAATGAAAAAATATCAATATTTCATATAAAAAAATCAAAAAGTCTAATTAATCTAAATGTCGAAGTCAGAAAATATTTTACTCCCTATTCAATAGAGCCTTTTAATACTTAAAGAATATAATTATATTGTTGCAATTACTATTATTTAAACTTGATAATATACAGCAGTTAAAAATTTACATGATTGCAACTATTTTACATTAAATTTAAAAATTCATTCAGAAGAGAAATTAAATTTCAAAGTAATTTGATATCAATCTACTGTGAATATAACTTTTAGGGAGATATTTAAGCAATGAATAATTAGTAGATAAAATATGCGATGATTAAAGTTATAATACTTAAATGAATAACAAAAATAACTTTTCCATTTGTATATATTTTTAAGAATAGATTTCATTTAAATGCTTTCCATTAATTATTTTTTTGAAATATTTTGAATATGGTATAATCAACATATAGGAAGGTCATTAAAATTGTACGATAATTTAAAGGGTTTTCCTAAAATTTTCTTCCACTAAGAATCAAGGATAACAATTGATTTTAATTTTAAATAAGTAATATTTTATTTAATTATTAATTATATTTTATTTATTTAATTATATTTTATTTAATTATTACTTATTTAAAATATGACGAAGTAATATTTCGTCAAATTTAAAATTATATATTAAAAACATTCAAAATTATTTGTTTTTTAAAGTCAATGATGGATTGAAATTAAATGCTTAATTTTATTTAATGCTGAAAATATGAATTCAAAACTTGCTTAAAAATTTGACAATAAGTACCATGAATATAGTTTCGTTTTTCTAATTTATAGGGTAGTATTTAATTCGATTTTATTATGAATAATTATGAATGTTTAAAATACAATTTTAGAATTAGTACAATGAAAAATAGTTATTTTCATTTTTATCTTAAGAAACATTTTTGTATAAAAACTCAATTGAAGTCTTGAAAAATGAAATTTTAAATAGTTTTATATTTTCATAATTTTGAAATTTCAAAATTGAATTTTGAAGCAAGAAAAATATTTCGGTTAACTATATAACTGAAAAATAGTCTTAAAATGTGTGTTTTCTATTTACAAACACATTCAATTACAAACACATTCATGTGGAATATCGCTTAAATATTATTTTAATGATTTTTGTGATTTTGTTGCTAAGAATTATTAAAAATAATAGATAAAAAATAGTAGGATACATGATAAATATCCTAATACTCCTTTTCCTTGTTTTTGTATACATTTTAGTAGTTTAATACAATATTTAACATATAACTGCATGAATTTTTATTTGCATTTTATATTTTTTTTAATATTTTTCAAGTGAAAAAACATTTGTCGTTTTCATATTTTCTTGTAAGACTAAAAATATTTTCGTGATTTCAAAATGATTAAATGATAAAAGCTATATATTCTTTTACATTTTTTTCTTGATTGTAAAATAGATTTCACATTTATGTGATAGTGAAACCATCTTTATGTAATATTTCTAAATAAAAATCATTATTTTTTCATGTTTCAGGGCAAAAATACTTTTTCAGCCCCAAAATATGTTTAATTGAGCAATTTCATCAAAAATGTAGAATACACATTCCAACCAATATTTAAAATAATATCTGATTCACAAAATATAATTTTGCAGTTTAATTCCTCGACTGCTTATATTTTCAAAAGCTGAATAGGAAATGATAAAATCAGTTTTTATCGAATAAATACATGAAAGATTTACAAACATAAATTAATAAAAGATTTTTCTTAAATAACATGAATCTCATGTAAATGCGTGCATTATTTTCTTTATCAACTTTGTTCCATTAAGAGTTTTTGCGTCTTCGAGAAATAAAAGAAATAGAAAAAAGTTTAACTCACCTGTACAAGTCAAATGCGTTCTTCCATTTACTAACTTTTTTTATTCTTTTTTATTTACAATTCGCCATCAGCGTGTCTTCTTACCAACAAGAAATTTGTTCCTTAAACTTTTTTGCACTTTTGTTTCCTGTCTCTCAAAAGAAGTTAATTAAATTTTCTTTCTATATAATTCTAGCGAAAGTGAGTAAATAAAGAAAGAGAAACTTCTCTACAGAGAAAAATCGTCAACAAATTTTTAAAGTGGATAGTGTTTGATTGATCAATTATTTGAGTACCAGACAATATTAGTATAAGAACAAAGAACCATTAGTAAAATGACTTATTCACATCAAATGTTCCTTTTATACACGTTTGTTAGCCAAAACATGTACATAATTTAAATGGAGAGGGTTAAAAATTTAAATGCGAATAAATGTAAGTTTATGTGAATTAAAAAAACAAAGTTTTAGTAAAAAATTAATTTACTGTAACTTCTGATGGAAATTAATCTCAAACTAAAATAAAAAACTGGAATTTTAGAGAAGTATTTTACTTCAACTGAAAATATATATTTTATTATATTTAAAATTTAAGTAACTTAATTGAAATATGCATAACACATATAATTAGATACTTTACGCTTCATATAGTTTGAATGTCAATACTTTTCATGTCAATGTCAATACTTTTCATTGTATTATATTTTTCCTATTTTAAAACAAGTAAAATATACCTTATTTAAACATACTTCTTAATCATATAAATAATCTACTTAAGGAAAATAAGGTGATAAAAATACTGCGAAATAGGTTCAGAAAAAAGACACTGAATTGAAATTTTTCATTAAATTAAAATTTAGATGCTCTTTTTCAGGAAATTTTCAATTTCATATTGTGACAGTTATTTCAACACTATCTGTGTCAGCACTTACCCAGAACCTGCCTTAAACAACCTGTCATGTAAAAATATATAACAAATCATGCATCCTTATTAAGGTTGTTAAATAACCCGCAGTTCATAGAATAGGAGATACAATAAATGAAAATACAAAACCATCTTGTAGGTTAAGTAAAATTCATAAAATCCACACGATTTATTTGTTTCAAATGATTATCCCATCTGTTTTAAAAAATGCAAGTAAATATGATAGAAATGGGTAAAAAATTCCTTTACAATACAATTGTTCAAAAAAATTATTCATATATCGATATGACTGAATTTGCATATAAGTGTGGTTTTATCCATTAAGTAAAATAATACATTCTATACACGAAATATATTTCACGCATTAATTTATATAATTAAAATTTACTTTAGTGAAAATAAGCATCATTTATAAAATTTCTAAGCTTGTCTTAAAAGGATTAAATTTAGAGGAACAAAAAGGGAAATGTTTTCGTATAAAGATTATTATAAAAATAAAATGAGAATTGGAGAAAACTTAAATCAAATACCGAAAAATATATATAAAAATAGAAGGAAATAATATACCAAAAAAGAAAAATACATACATATATAAAGTAATAGTACATTAAATATGAATTAAATATGATTAGGAAAATGTGTGAATTTTTCCAAAATAGGCATCCTTTTGAATTAATCCATGTATCAACATTTTTTAAATTCCTTTCTGATTAAATTAAATGGATTAAGAAAGAATAGAGTCAAAATTAATAAAATTTTAAGGATATGTATATATATATTGTAGCAATATTATATTCCTGACAGAGATAAAAGTTATTATTTTTGACATCTCATAGACTACAGTCTGGCGACTTAAGTTTGTTGTAAAACATTTTTATATTTAACACGTGAGTTGTCTGCCAGAAGGGGATTTTAATAGATAGGGGACCATATATTCACTAGTTACTAAGAAAAATAACACGAAAACTCCCAAGAACTTACTCCTCATACATATTAATATAAAGAAAGCAATAAACTCACAAACTAACAATCTTGTCCACATGGAAGACGATATGTTATACATGCCCCAATAACCAAATACTGAAAACATTTAGTGTAATTTAAAATTCATTCGGCTACATCAAAAATTTAATATTCAAAAAGCTTCTAAACATCAGTAGTATGTAAAGAGAAAATTATAGATAACTTTAAAATTAACTGTTTGATCATCATTGTTAAATGAGGGTGTAGATAGTTACATTTTTCATAAGTTAACTTATGAAGCAAATTTTAAATAAATGATTCTTTCTGTATAATAATGTTTTAACCATTAATTAAATCTACTTCTATAATAAGTATCGGTGCTATCTAAAGAAAGCTGAAATATGGCAAAAGTTTTGACAAATGTTTAAATGAAGTTTTATTTTAAGTTTAAAATAAGAAATAATTTATTAGTGATATGTAATGTCATACATTTTTTGTTAACTTAAAAGTAAATTAATATTGAAAGTTAATTATAAATATTTTGTTTTAATTATAAGTTTTTTTAATTATAATTCCCTAACTTGCATTAATAGTAAGACGTGACTTTCTCTGATAACTGGTTGTTTTTATCTGATAATACTAATAGAATAAGAAAAATCTAAAAATATAAGAAAATTCATAATAAATAATAGCATCGTACGACATTCATGTGTGTTACTCTTAATAAAGAGTGAAATATTAACAGTAACTTATTTAGTTGTTTATATCTCTATTTTTATGATTTTCATCAGTATAAAATTATGAATAATAATAAGAATTGTATATAGCTTACAAAAATACATTCAAAATCCTTACTTTAAAAATAAAGATTAAATATCTACATAATTGGCATTTAGAATTATATTTATTTTATTTGGAGTAACTAGTTAAAAAAAAGTAATATATATTTAAGTTTTATTTAAAAAAAATAAAAAGTTTTTATTTAGTTTAATCAAAAAGTTTTGAAATGAAATATTTAAGTTTTATTTGAAAAAAAATATTGTTAATTTTAATTTTATTCAATTTTTTTATTCATTTTTATTCACTTGTCTTTTTAAAAGATTATGTTTAGAATCCGCATACAAAATATACGCATTTCATTGCTCAAAATTAAACATAAATTCGTTTTTAAAAAAGGTATTATTATTAAATAGTTCAAATTATATTAATTTTCAGCTAAAATGTTCATTTTTATTAGGATAGTTTTTACTGTAATTGCTTTTGAGATAATAGCTAATCATAGCTAACCATACATACATACGACCTCCATACATACATATTAAGGAAGATGAAAATTACAAAATAAAAATAATAAATATTAATGAGAAACACACAGTAATATCTGCTTAATGCCGACACCAAAATAAAAAAAAAATGAAATAGAATACATTGTTTCTGAACATATTTAACGATGCAGATTGTGACACACTAACTACAAGATATTGTTTCGTGTCACGAATTATAGGATGTAATGGTCCCATCGAGTCCAACCCCTTTTCATTGTCTCAACTAGGTGAAAATGCGAAGAAAAAAAAATAACCTCGGCAACTATCACTTACTCCAGCATCCCTAACCTGCAGAAATTGGTCGCGGAATGGATAAATAACCCTGGGACATGAAATTAAACCGTTAAAGTCAGCTCCAGTAGTTCATTTCGGAGCTTCTGAATGGCTTCTTAGTAACCTCGTTTCCATGGGAACCGCTTTTGTATTGGTCAGCCACTTCCGACTTCGCCATCAGAAAAGGGAAACTACTTTCTCCAACTATCAAACAAGGCCCCATTGTCACGATACAGAAAAGAGGGGCACTTCTTGACATATCTTAAAGGTTTCACCTCATTTGCGTATATCTGCACGCGAGACCTTGCACTGTCACAAGCCCACAGTCAACCTTAATTTTCCTCTGCTCTTAAAGAATTTCATTTCGTTTCTGTCTTGTCGTTGTTCCGAGCGCAAAGAGACTTAGAAGCGTACCTGATCCAACAGGGGTGCATTATGCAGCGATGCAAGATTGGCTGAGCAAAACTCGTTACTTGGGGGTGGGGGGAGGATTTTTAATTTCGCCCACCACGCGAATTCGATACTGCATTGCTAATTTATAACGATGAGGGCGTGCCACTGTTAAAGGTATCTCGGGAGAACAGTCATCTTCATGTAATGTTTCTAAATATAAATGCCTGTCTATTAAAGATGATTGGTCATACGAAATATGCAAATACGAATCGAGGGAAATTGTGCAATTTGTATGTAAAACTAAAGACTGAAAGGTTATAGCCCATCACGATAGGATTTTATTCCCTTAAGTATAAAAAAATGAGCTGACTCGTACTTAGCATAATTTAAGGATTAGTAATATTCGTGCAATTGTGATATATTAAATCATGAATATTTAAAAAAATGCAAATGCAAAGCATTGATCAAAATATAATTTTATAATTTCCTGTAAAAATTCAGTTTAGAATATATTTTTAATGTTGTAACATTTTAGGAAGAAATTTTAATTCTAATTGATAAGAAGTGTTGAAATTTATCTTTAATTTAAAAATTAACAAACATGTACTATTAGAGATTAAAGTTTAATTTATTTTTGCCTGTATATTTTTATTATGTGTCAAGCTATTTCGTTTATAAAGTTTCTTATACATCATTTAACATATTATTACTTATGAATCTTGGCAGAGTTAGACCCGCCTGACTGAAACTGGGTGAATGAAGCCAGAAAGAGCGTCTTTTGTTTTATGGCTGACTTTTTGTTTTTTACCACCCTCTCAAGAATGAGGAAGTACGACTTGGCTGATAGACGGCAGCACCATCTGGGTCTTCCAAATTTACAGATAGAAAACAAAGGAAGATCCAAGGCCATCATTTAATTTACTTTCTTATAAAGAAATTATTTTCTGGTTTTGCAAACACATTTAATTTCCCTTCATATTTATAACATATTTTCTTGGTACATATTATGTTTTCCTTCCTATGCATATTACACTTTAATATTTTATGACACTTATGTATCGTTGTCGTTGCACTTCCCTGTATCTAGCGCTGTGAGTTGTGCTCTACCAGTTAGACAGAAGCAACCGGGAAGGAGTCTTCATAATTTAGAAACCGTTACCACGCATTATGCTATTTAATACATTTCCAGCCTTTTCCAGAGATATCATTTCACAGGGAGGATATTGCGACCACAACATATTTAATGAGCCCCAGCCAACTTTAGTGAACACGACGGATCTTCGGTTTGCGCAGTGATTCAAACCCACAACCTTTAGTTAATGAGAACGAAGGCTTAAACAAAAAGGTCACTGCGGCCTTCATTTATGTATCATGTAAATTTAAATTGTTTAAATAAATTTATCAGATATTTAAGATAATTTCATTACCAATTTCAATTTTCTGTAACTGCAATACTTCGTGATTCTGTCGATTTTTTTTAACAAGTATCTGGTAATATTGTTTGAAAGAAAATTTCATAAACACTGGTCTGCATGCAGTACATTGGCATCTTTGAAAAAGACAATATTTAAATTTTTCTAAAATAATTTTTTCGGGCAAAAGAGAAAATATGAAACTGTTACCCAAGTGAATTTAAAATCGTAATATATCTATTCAATGAATGAAGTCATATTAACGGATTTTAATTTTTTCTATGGTTAATAGGTTTATCTTATTCATTCCTTTTCTGTTTGCAAAATTTATATTGAACTTGTATTTTTTTTGAACACAAGCCGAGTTTTTATTCTTGGATATGATAATTTTTTAATTATGTTTTCTTCACTTTTGGTAAAAAACTCATTTTGCTCTCAAATTAGTTTTATTATTATTTACTGAGTACCCTAGGCAAAGTTTAAATACTTTGTTACTTTTGAATTAAGATTTAATTTATAGTTAAGAAATATAACAAACGTGAATGAAATATATCACGTAGCAAGTTTTCCAAATGTACCATTAATCTAGAAAAAAAAATTCACAGAAGTAATTGATGTTTGCATGTATTATAGTTTAAATTTAGATTTTAATAAAGAAACTGAAATTTCCTTTAATTAGAAAATCATGGTTAAATTTATAAATTTAGATTTTTTTTTTTTTTTTTACTTTGAGCTGAAGTACAAAATACAGCATCTTTACAAAATATTTAGCAATCTAAATTTCTTATTATATTCCTTACTTATTTGTCGGAAATTTTCTAAAAAACATTTTTTTTTAAAAGTAAAAACATTTACCTCATCCCGTGATTAAAATTCTGTAAAAAACATTTTTTATAATAATTTATATTCAGAATAATAAATATGTGTAAAAACACGAATATGGTAAATAAAATAATAGAACAACATGCACACTTTTAAAATCTAAATACGTAACAATAATTTTGTATAGCTATTTTTAAATAAACATGGCGTTACAATAAGGCGTTAACATTTCTTCTAATATTATTTTAAAAACAATTATATTTAATAAATTTCCTTAAAACATATTTTAGTTTTAGTGACCCTTTTTGAAAAGTTAACAATTTTTTACAACTTTTTAAAGAGAAATTTAGTATTATTATTCGTTAAGCACAATAATTGTTCAGTTTAATTGAAATATTTAAACATAATATTTTGTTTCTTCATCAATAAAATCAATAAACGCTACAGAAAGTTATTGCATCCGTTATATAGCCATTAAATAAATCAATTTCATAATTTAAGACACTTTATTTCGCAAACAGCCTTTTTATTTCACCCATACCTGAAAACTATTGCAAAAATATAAATCAGTCAGCTGAATATTAATTAAATTAATCAACGAACAGCAACAGAACAAATAATCCCGGAAAGAAAATCGAATGTTTTGTCGTTAAATGATTTACACAGACTTGGATTACCAGAAACTTATTTACAACACAATCGACTTTCCTGCGCACGCAAGTTATCTCGCCTTCAATAATTTATCCCCCTCTTTACCAGCGAGAACAGCTGCTCTTTTGCTCAACTATCAACTTTCTCCCCAACTGGTAACCGATCGTCCTTTCCTCACACTCAAAATGCTTTGCTTGGAAATGAGTGGTACTCCCTATATCAGGACAGAACCAAGCCGAAATTAGAAAATGCGATTTATTGCGAGAGGTACTTCACACAGTGGAACCGCCAACGATCTGGATTGAATAATATCATTGATTAAATGTGCCCTGTAGTCACGGCATATACACGTCACGCTAATGTGATTTACGAGTAGTTCCCCGAGTATCCAATAGTACTGACACCTCTGCCTCAACCTGTCAACGAAATAACTCTACAGAATGAGTAAATAGGTGGGAGGGAAAGAATCCTTTGAATTTCATCGGAACACTCACTTTACTCCATGTCAGGGAATTCACTCATTTACAGGTTCAACATAAAGATTCCTTCTGTTTTATGAGGTGCAAACTGAAATTTTAAATATCTTTCAATTGTTATTTTTTTTTTTAACTTCACGTGTTGTGTTTAGATTTTTTTCCCTTGAAGACAGTTAGACAGCAATTTGGATAAATGTATGTAAACTAATAAAATATTAAATTAAAGCATGATTTATTTGTCTGATAATTGAGATGCAAAATTCATTTGTAGGATTTTAAATGTTACAAAGTGTATAAAATGAATACATGATAATATAAAATAAATCTACTTGTGAGACATATCACAAAACAGGAGCAGAAGTGGATTATTTTGCTTCAATATTATTGGTATTTTATGGGAAAAAACAGAATATTCTATGTTAATGAATTTGTTTTTTTCAAACATGTTAGATGTAGTTTTTATTATAGAGTACTATTCATTTATTACCAGATACCGATTGTCTGTCAAGAAAGCCTTTTTTAGATGCACTATCCGAGAACGCCAATGTCATACTTTTTCTTGCAACCATAACGAATGTTGTGCAATTTTATTCCAAAGAGAGTTTTTCAACAATATACAAAATAATACAGCTCACTGTAACACAAGAGCATTTATTATAACACACACATATATTAACAGCAAAAGCGGAAGTATAAGTAAAAATAGAATACTTATGCTCTAATCCTCGTGCATCAGTTCATTGCACATGTGTAACAGGTGGCAAAAACACCTCCTATTGACGCTTTGCTTTTCTCAACCACGTATAATGCTAAAGAACATTTAAAATGTGATTAAATGATAACTATAATTAAATCTTTAAGGAAAGGATATACATTCCAAAATAATCAACTGAGAAATAAGGGGTGTTGTACAATAGAAATTATTATCCCCTAAGACAATAATGGCTCTTGTTGATATCAAGACATTTCTGACCGGATTTCTTGAAGAGTCTGAATATCGTTCAAACCACTGGCCATCGTGGATAAGCCAAGACTAATATAGAATAAACACTATTAGACCAAGATTATATCTTATTTCCCGCCGATGTGTGTTTCACTGCCAAGGCTGCCTTTGACGACAATATCAAAACCAACTTTACCAGAGCAACTTTATTTAATGAAGTCCCCTGAAGAACCATTCACGGAATATGAAATGAATCTCCATGGACTTTTTCCAGTTACTCAAAACGGTGAAAAACTCATCTTTTGTTCATGATTATCTGACAAGATTCTTAGAGAAAAAATTATTGTCAACATCTGGGGTCTCAAAAATCTTCAAATTTTTAATCTATATAAGAAATCGTACTGAAACATGGTGCTCCCAGAATGATAAATAACCAAGGCCACTCCTTCTTTAAAAACATCATAAAAGAGGTCTATTAATTATGCAAAATATCTAAAATGCTAACAACTGTCTACCATCCTCAAATCAATGGCCTGATAGAGAGGTTCAAAAAATATTTATAACCACGACATAAAAATCCAGACTCCACTCGATGTCATTTTCCCTCTTAGAACAGAAATTCACGACAGAAATCCTCCTAGTTTAAGTCTATGATCTGTTTCAAATGTTCGTAAAATACTGAAATCAAATACAAAAGCTTGTAAAGAAGGCGTACGTAAATTTCACATTTTTTAAATGATAAACTTGTTAAAATAATAGATGATTTACCTCTAACTAATTCAAATAAGGTTTTAAAACTGAATGAATTCTGTTTTTGAATATTATTTTATCTATTAATTATTCAGTAAAATAAAAAATACAAATGAATAAACAGGATACTGATGAAGGCTCAGCATATATTCTTATTTAATTGAAATAAAAATTTAAGTACTAACAAATGAAATATTATATTATCAACAATGTGAAATAATTCCTGCTTCTTTATTTAATAATGCCTATTGATATATAATTGCATATTTAGCATTGTCTATACGGTAACAATTTTATTACACTTTCATCTAATCAAGTGAACTTGTAATTATATTATTCTCAACGGGCTGGAGCGATTATATTGTTCTAACTAAACGAAATGTTAATATGTGTATTCTATTAACACACGAGTTATACGTCAAAATGTTTTAAACGCTGTTAAATTGGATTATATTTGTTTTCACCAGATTTATCACATTGGGGTACTAGGAATTGTAAAAATTGTAATGATAGATTGTTTGTTTTTTAAAAAATGTACTCTTTTTTAAAATATTTATTTTTTTCCTTTTCCTGCTAGAATAACGAACTGAAATGAAAGTAATT
>JAPDSC010009164.1:1055559-1070089 GCA_026290005.1 Latrodectus geometricus | reverse complement strand
CTAATAATGGCATCAATTAACCTCAGTTATTTTTTTTTATTTGTCTGTTTATAGAGGAGTATAATATATCATTAAATTGGAACTATATTTTATATAAAATGTTAGAGAAATTTCACTTTTGCTTATTTGAAAAGTTGGGCTTTGGTGAAAAAATCTTTATTTCTCAGTCAGAAATTCTATTATTAAATCAATCAATCAGAAATTCCATTATTAAAATTTCGTAGATTTGTTTTCGGATTATCTGAATATTGCGTCAATTAACTTCAGTTATTTTTTACCTTTCTGCACATAGAGGGGTATATAATATTATTAAATTGTAACTGTATTTTATATAAAATGTAAAAAGAGAAGTTTTACTTTTGCATAACTGAAAAATTGCTCTTTGATGAAAAAAACTTCATTGAGAGTTCTTAGTCAGAATTCCATTATTAAAATTTCGTAGATTACTTTTTGTATTGTCTGAATAATAAATCGATTAACCTCAGTTATTTTTCTGCATATATTATCTGCAGTTATTTTTTATTTTTCTGCATATAGAGGAGTATAATATATTACTAAATTGTAACTATATTTTAAATGAAATGTTAAGAGAGAATCTGAAAAGTTGCACTGTGATGAAAATATTTTCATTGAAATTTATCAGTCAGAAATTCATTATCAAAATTTCGTAGATTACACAAGAAATCAAAGTATAGGATTCATATATTGTTTAACAATTCCCATATATGAAGATCCATATTGCGTCATACAAAAATAATATTTTAAAATTGAAATTTAAAAAAAAATTTCCAGGATGTAGAATGAGTATTTATCTAAGGGATTTACTCAAATACGACATTGATTTTCCAATGTTCCAGGCAAAGATTTAAGTATACTGGAAAAATGCAAGGAATATTTTTTCCCAGCGCTTGAAATATTTTAATTCGAAACTTCTAAAAGCTAAAGTTGATTAAGAAAAATTATCTACAACATTCTTAAAAATTCAAATGTTTTCCAATAAAAATAAGCTCAGACAGTTATGGGTATCAAACCTTCCAACAGTCCCATTTTGCAGTGCTCGCTTATTCATGTGTGGCTTAGGTGAGAGTCCATTATTATCAATGAGATTAAAATGTTAACACTTGCAGTTGAATAATTTTGTTGTGGGATCAAGGATTCATTTATTTCACTTTTGTTTTTATTTCAACATTTGTTAAAACTTACAGAAGTCATTCAATTAAATACATTACTATAGAACATTAGAAGCACTTGATTATTTCTATTTTCTCACATATTTATATCATTGTTATGTAAGAAACGAAATGTTTAACAATTTATTCGAGTTTCACTGCAAAGAGGTAATCCATCATTTTGCATGATTCTTCATGTTGAAATTCGAATACTTAGTATGTCGCCTAAATCTTTCTCTTCTGAATTAAATCCATTTTTATCGAGTTCTAATTTATGTTAATAATTATTAATAATATTTTAACTTTTTATTAGAAAGAAAATTTAATGAGTGATTAAAAGTTCTTATAATTAAAAAAACACAACAATGAATAATAAAAAAAAATTGAATCATCATTTTTTCTTGCTTTAATAGTTATCTAAATAATATAAATTTTTCACGTAAGTGAACGGTCTCATTAACTACTGGTTAATGTCATGAAATATCCTTTAACTAAATAATTAGGAAAGAATAATGTTTAACTAAACGATTCTTTAAACATTATTCTTTCCTAACAATTAACCAAAATGCTTTTTTTTCATCTATTAATGCAATCAGTTCTTAATTTATTTGTTAAAAAAAGTAATGGAAACTAAGCTGCAAAAACCTTTAAATGATGAAATTGAACTACTCAAGAATATTCGAGATGATATTTTCTCAGAGCAGTTTGTTTATTTTTGTTGAAGCAAATCCCAATTATTCCGTATGCTCATTCAAACATTTTTTATTGTCTGAATGAGTTTGAGTCAATAGAACTAGAGCGCGCCTCTTGTGAAATAGTTATTTCTACCATATTATCAGGAACCAGAAATATTTATCTAGAACAAAATTATAATGTGAATTATTTACAGTTAATTTAATTTACTGCATTGAAAAACTTTCATTTCAAATTAAGTGTCAGGAAATGCGAAAAAATAGTATTTAATTCTGAGTGTTTTAAGTTTTTTAAATGTTTTTTCCTAATTTATACATATTAGTTTTTAAACTATTTATTTAATTTTATTCTTAACATACGAGCTTTGCATTTCCCTCTTCAAATTGAGCTGAACTTATATTGGATATTAAAGAGTTAAAATTAATTAAAAATGTATTCATTTGATAAATTAAAAATGTATTCATTTGTTCATATCTTTCTTCCATACTATTTTTTCATGAAATGTACGACAGCAACAAAATAAAGTAACAGAGTTTTGCCTTGGATTTCAATGTTTATCTCTGTTTTCAACATTTGATCATATTTTTTGTAAACCTGTGACTTTTGTGTATGCTTTTCGAAACAACTGATTAATTAATTTTAAAATCAGTTATACATAGATTTTTGTACTTAGTTGTCGTCTTAAAAAGCAAAAATACATTATTTCAGCTACTTCGTTGACAAATATTAAGCAGCAAATAAAAACATCCAAATCGTGAATTTGATGATAGGTAGTGACTATATTGGTTCATCGCAAAGAATGGTTAAAAAGGTAATTATCCTCAATCTCAGAGTGTGTTTATAAGGAAGTTTTACCAGTTCAAAGTATAAAGCATTCTGTGAAGAATTACATCAACAAACAAAATACCCAGCAACATTTTTAACAACATTTGAATAATTCAGAAAAATCTCTTTTTTTTTCTCTCTGTGAAAGAGTTATAGTATATAGATACTTTCTTAATGAAATATAATGCAAAGATAATCATAATTCGACTTATATGATTGTTACTAAAAATAAAACGCTCACAAAAGAGAAATGTTAATTTTACCTTTTGCTAAAGACATTGTGTTCATTGTGGCATCTTAAAAGAAATAAGAAAAGGTTTTAAATTATATTCTCATAAAACAAATTGATGATTTTTATACAAATCACTTCAAATCTAAATGAAATTTTAATCTTCGCTTTTCAATATCATATTTTAACTCAACAAAAATATTGATACTACATACATGTTTCAAACTAAATAACATTCGCCTTTCATTTTCAGCGTAGATATTACTCAGAGGTTCTTCCGTTGTAAGTTCTTAACAACTATGAAACATTTTAAAATACCTTTATAGTTGTTTTCTAACACTAATTAAATGAATTTGTCACAGAACAGTTATGTACAATTGTTTATATTGAATTGAAGATGGGAGCCTCCAAAATTTAAGTGAGCTCCTTGGAGAATAAAGAATATTTCAATTACATAAACCAGTGACGTGAATGATTCATTACGAAGCTTTTAGACTACAAAAAACAGCGTCTCATTTAAACTCAGTACTTAATGGCACTATAATAATCATAAATTTAATCAAGTTCTAACCTTTGTTTTCAAGTGAAGAAAACAATTAATGGATTCCATTCAAAAAATTCTTCTTCTTAGAGATAAGATGGTTGTTCTACAAAAATAAAGCAAGAACAGAACTTTTGTAACTAATTAAAGTTTTCTTATTTTAAGGGGGCATTTCTAATGAAGAGGATAAATAATTGAAAGATGAATTGTGATTGTCAAAATCAGTTCAATTCACATATATTTTGGTCTGCTTAAACATCTTGAATATGAATCCACAAGATTTAATGATTGTGTCAAGTAAATATGATTGTGTGCAACAAAATTTAATGATAGTGTCAATTGTTATGTATTTTTGGGTAAGTTGGATTCATTTGTTCTTCTAGTTTCAGGAAAAGAATTAGAGAATTCAGAGTATTAAATACATTCTAGAAAAACTAGAATTTTTTTTTTATGGTGAATGTAATTGCAAATATTTTAAAATAAATGCAAAGTTTCAAATTTAAAAAATATAGTTTTTATACTATGTGTTGAGTTTGAAGAATTCATGAGGCCGTTTTATGAAAAATTCGTGAAGAGTCACTTGAATAATATTAAAGACAAAGAGCTCTTCATGGATTTAATTTAATATTCTTTCTTTAAAAAAATGATATCAAATAAATAGATATGATGACATTTTAGATGCAAGTAAAAAAAGTATGGCTCAGATTTACTGTACGGTAGCTCTCGGTGTGATTTTCCAAAGTTGGCTATAAATAACATTTTCTGGCAACCCAAAAAATTATGTCCAATTACAGATAAGGGATTTCGACCAATGAAAAATGGGGGATCCTGATAAAATGGGAACCGACCAATGAAAAAGGGAATATTCTGTTTATTTTCAAACCTCTCTTAACCAGATTGACGAAGTTGGCGAGATTTTTGGCAATTTTTTGAAAAAGTTGCCAAGAGCGACCGTACAGTAAATTTTTACCAAAAGTATATTTATTGATTTCATAATTTCTGAAACTTTCTTCATATTAACTTAATTTTGTAAAATTTGAATTTTATTGTAAAATTCCAAACAAATTTAAAATATTTTACTCATAAAACAATTTCAGTACTATCAATTGAATTTTTTTTAACCTATTAAGATTTTAATTTCAATAGAAAATAAAATAAACTGTTGTGAGAAAGCTACTTTTTAAACTTATTCTAACTTAGCTAACTTCAAATTACATTAAAATTACTCCTTATTAATTTTTTGTTCAGACAGTTTTTTATCTTGCTATCTCATTAAAAAGTTTTAGATTGTAACTGTTCTTTGCTTTGAATAAATTTCTGTTTGTCATATATACATTTATTTACCAAAAAAGGAAAAGGAAAGGAGGAAACAACGCTGTTTTAAAAACAACAAATTTATTTATGAATTATTAACAAATAAATCAGGTGTTTATTTCTTTGAATTGCTAAATATATTTTAAATGAGGAAAGAAATTAAATTTCATACAATGAGTATACTCATTAACATAAAAATTTATTAATATTATTGAAAGTACCTCAAATTATAGAAATTCAACATCAAAAATATATATACAGATTTTCATGATTTCTTAACAATCTTAACTTACTTATACAATTTATATTTAATTATTACAATAAATTAACTGTTTACATTCCATATAGATTTAATATTATATGGTAGTTAATATTCTATGTAGCTAAAAATATATTAAAAGTTGATTATTTCATTACATATTTTAACATTGTTATGTTCATTAAACTATAATTTGATTTCATTATTTCTAAAATTACTGATTTTTAAATCTGACTAGTATATATGTATGTATACATATATATTATAATATTTCAATGTTAATTTAAATTAAATGTTGAATAGAATTACTAATATATAATGATAAAAACAATAGTGATTTCTTTTTCTGTATAACAATTAAAACAATTTCTAAATGGTAATGATTACAATAAATAACTTATCATTGTGTTACAGCAATAAAGGAATCGAAGAAGTTACGATGCAACAATGGCGTTTTAAAACAACTAAAATCCTAACCATTTAAAAGTTATATCATTAAAAAACAGTTATTACGGATATTTCTACCATGGCTTTCTACTTTCACTTACAGATGAAATATGCAAGCAAATTATATCTTAATATTTCTTATTGTTTTTAAAATAATGCAATCTTCAAGAAGCAGATACATACGAAGGAGATTAGGTAATTATTCAAAACTAATCATAATGTTAGTGTAAAATGTTAATCAAAACAATTAGAAGTAAGTCAGTAATGTTTAAAACTTTTCGTTGTTTGCTGATTGAAATTCCTACATTAATAAGGATAGGTCTCAATATGTTGTAATGAGTATTATTGTCAATTTACGGCACTTTGGGCTGACATTTACTGTACGATCACCCTTGGCATGATTTTTCCCCATTTGGCGATAAATAACATTTTTTTGGCAACCCGACCAATTGGCGGTGAGGAATTCCGAAGAATCAGGCAATATTTTTCAATATTCTGCTTATTTTTAGATCTCGCTTGTGCAAAATGGCGAGATTTTTGGCAACTTTTTGAAAAAGTCACCAAGGGTGACCGTATAGTAAATTTTTACCGCACTTTGAGCATCATTGTTTCGAATATGAATGGTAATGGTGGGATATAATGCACGAAATTTATTATTATCTCTAACCTGAGTTTGATAATAATAAAAGTATCAAGTGCCGTAATAAATAGAAATGGTAATGTTTCTTTTATTTCTATTGCTTGTTTTGTATAACTGTCATCTTAATTATTTTCGAAAGCACATGCTTAAATATCATCTAAGGATATCCAAAATATTCTAGTGATTTAATTCGTAATGATAAATGAAAAAAAAATAAATTGATATTATTAAATTCTTACTTCTGATATCATAAAATTTTATTGTATATTTATATAATTTCTTAAATGAAAATGATGAATTTGGGTGATATTTAATAAATTTAACTTTTGCTTTATTTTACAATTTATTTTACTCAAACATTATAGTAATCACTTTTAGAAATTTGTGCACAAAGTTAAAATAATATGGATAAAAAACTTTTGTATTAAAAAACCTTACAGTAAAATTAATGCAGTAAAGTTATTAAATTTACCCAATGTGGATGATTCAGTTAATTTTTACAGTTAATTAATAAAAAATATAATACACTTGGGATTGAAAAACATTCCTGGGACATTTGCCTTC
The DNA here is from genome assembly GCA_026290005.1 of Latrodectus geometricus. Classification (NCBI taxonomy): domain Eukaryota; kingdom Metazoa; phylum Arthropoda; class Arachnida; order Araneae; family Theridiidae; genus Latrodectus; species Latrodectus geometricus. The sequence goes on along the minus strand of JAPDSC010009164.1, from coordinate 1,063,408 downwards.
CAGAAGAACATTTTGCAAATTAAATTCATCTTGTCGAAAACCAGAAAACCTAGAAAAATACCAAGAATCCTTTCCGAAAAGCGTGCGTGTAAAGATTTACTGACGGTCACTCTCGGGATTTTTTTCAAAAAGCCACCAAAAATCTCAACATTTTGCATAAGCGAGGTCTAAAAATAAACAGAATATTGAAAAATATTGCCTGATTGGTCGGAATTGGTTGGGTTGCTAGAAAATGTTAGTTATCGCCAAATATGGAAAACGCGCTCCAAGAGTGACTGTACAGTAAATTTCAGCCAGCGTGCGGATAGAATACAGAAACATAGCATTAATCTATTATATTTATTTGGATAATCATGCCTGAGGTTCAATTCTAGCTAACAATCCCTAGAATCGAACCAGAAATCTTATACTGTAAGCAGCGCGATTTAGCTACTACGGCATTTAGCACTGCACCACTGGCAGCCTATAGGGGAAGGCGATTCTAAGACAGTTGAACATCCACTATGAACCACTTTATAAGCAAATATTATAAAGATAATGGTCATATTTACGATTAATAGATCATGAAACCTGAAGCTCCTTGCCAATCGAGTCATTCAAATATGCTTTAAAAAACAATTTACGTTCCCATTAATCATCAATATCTGAGATTGAACCTGGAACCTTCAAAGAGTATGATTTAACCATTGGAAATTGGAGACTCTTGCTGAATTTATTCCATTCCCCAAAATTACAAGTTTTATAGACAAAAGATTCAAATATGAGGTACGAATAAATTCATTATCTACAAAATTTTTAAATTATAGTACCTCGACTTTAATCATGCATTTTAATTTTTTGAACTAATTAATATGATAAATTTCTATCATATTAGTTACTTCGACTTTAACCATGCAACTTAATTTTTTGAATTAATTAATATGATAAATCTCTATAGTTTACTAATATGGTTTAAATCAGTGCACCCTAATATATTTAAACTACACATAAGCAAAAGTATCTCAAATGTGTAGAAAATGTTTAAATAAAACATTACCTATTTAAAAAAGATAATAATATAAAAATAAGTATAATAAGAGGAAAAAAAAAACAAAACAAATATTACTTTATGAAAATTTATATTACTTTATTAAATATTACTTTATGAAAATTACATATGGGAAAAAATCTTTTTTGATGCATTATAAAAAAATCGAAGCCATGGATTAAAATTTTCATATGGGGTATTACTATCAAATCAGTATTTAAAATCATCAACTGCTGATAAAAAAAAATAATTTGTTTGGTTTACTGAAAACTATATGAAATTGCCAAAAATAATTATTTGTATTTTCTGATACATATTTTGTGTATTTTGAAAATTTTACAATTTTTTCTATCTCTTTCATTTAATATAATAATCAAGTGACTATTTAATTATTAATTGATTATACCTTTGAATGAAAAGTATGCTCAAAAATGTTTCTAGATATTGTCATTATTTACTTAGGTGAGTAAAGCAAAATATGGATTCCTTAAGAATGAGGATGCTTAGTGCTGCCATCTATGAATTATTGCATTAACTATTCAATAATAATAAATTAAAGATGGGTTTTAATTTTGACACCTTTTCATTCATGAATAAATTTATTCTACATTCATATAATTTATCACATATTAATATTTATTGTGAAGTAAGGAGCCAGTAAATACTATAAAAATCCAAAATCATAATATATAAATAAATAAGCTGTTCAAATTTACTCTTAAAAAGCAAAAATTACAACATTTGTAAAAGATATAAATTGTAATAAATAATGCAAAAAAAAAGGAAAAAAACTTTTGTTAAAGTGAAATCCTTACAGTAAAATCCATAATTATTTTTATCTTTCGGAATACATCGAATATAAACTTCATAGCATAAGAATTTCATATTCTTAATTTTCGAATTTGAATATTTTATATTATACGTTTCAGATCGACCACTTTTTAAATTTATGAAGTTTTTTAAGTTAAATGAAACAGTTTTTAAGACACTGTTTCAGACAATTTTCGTTTTATATTTAACATGTCATTTCATTTTTTTTTTTTTTTTTCATTTTTCTTTTATATTTTGTGCTGAATCTGTTTCGTAAATTGTTATTTTTTGCTTTATAATAGTAAATTTGAACAGCATAATTATTTATGTCTAAGGTTTTAGAGCTTCATATTGTGCTAATTGCTAATTTATCTTACAATAATTTGCATGCATAGAATGATGAGAAACAGATGTAAAATATTCATCATTTTTTAAATTTATGAAGTTTTTAATTACTCTATAAAACTATTATCCAGGTATTGCTTTAGACAGTTTTGGTTTTGGATCGAACGTGATATTCCATCATTTTTTAGTAAGCAATCTCCCTGCTTATAATTTTTGACGCCGAATTTGAGAATGTTTTCACCAATAATTTATATTAAAAAAAAAAATCATTTTCATTTGATGCTGCATAATTCATGTAAATTAATCATAAAGATATTGACTCTAATTATATTTAAAGTTAAATTATTTCTTTTTAAGGAAAAAATTCGTATTTAAATTCACTAAATATCAAAACAAAATACCAAGTACAAAAGAAATACCATTACTACAGTGGAAAAAGGACTCTTCGTGATTAAATGCCAATAAGGTAGAGATTAGTTATAGAACAAAAGCATTTAATTAAATTTAAAAGCTGTCTGCTTTAAACACTGTCTTATAAGATGGTCTTTGTAATTACTATAACCTATATTTATAACTTGGTGAATTATTTATAAAATATAACACAATTTTCTTAGATCATCACTTTAGACATCACCATATCCGAAGGGACACGAAAGGTTGGTCAAGATGGAGTCGTTGGGATTGTCCAGTAACTTGTGGGGGAGGTACCGCCAGAAGAATCCGAACATGTTGGGACTCAAAAGCAGGCTGTGATGGTCCAAGTCTGGAGACCAAACCCTGTGCAGAAAATCCTTGCCCTGAAGGAGCACCTCCAGAACTTATAGACCAGGCAAAGAAGCAGGTTGAAAGAAACACTCGAAGTTTTCAGGTTTGTTGAACTAATATTGGCTCTAAAACCCTAGTGCATAGGTCTAAAAAACTATATATAAAAAGAGAAAATATAAAAAAATAATAGTGAAATTTCAAACATATTTAATGAAATAAAAACTGTGTGATTTGATGAGTGCATGCTATTAACTACTAAGGGTTTACATGCTATGAATAATTTTGAGTACTCCAATTGCATAAAAAAAATTTCAAAAGGTACCTTAGAGTGTTTAGTATCAAATAAATCCTTTTAACAAAGCACTTTAAGTTGCTAGGCATTTAAAGACTCTTATTATGAACTTTTCTTTAGGAATTTAGAATTCTCTATCCGCAGGATATTTAAATTAATTCCATAATCTTTCTACTCAAAATTTAAATTTTATCATATCCATTCTATAATTTAATAGTAACTCAAAGCTTTTATTCAAAAATAATTGAAATAGATAATTCTACTGCCTTTTACTTATATTATTTATAGATTTAATTAAACAGTTGGGTAACACTATATTTTAAGGTGCCCCCTTGGCAAAGTGGTTATTTTTGTTTGGTTATCGATTTTATTGGCGATTTTTGTTGGCACAGAACAATCAATTGCTCTGTTGCAATCAGAATACAATTGGATTTTACCCAGCTTGGCGATCAACCGCAACCACAACTTGGCGAGAATCAAAAGGGCACCATTAAATATAGGCTAACCAACAATTGATATTATAAAAAGCAGATTATATGCTCTTTACAGCAGTTATTAACTTGTCGAGTGTGAAATTATTGTTTTGATCTTAGATGAAATTGAAACAGTGTTTAAAAAGTTTAATCGTGATTCTTGTGAACGATTTTACATGACAAGAGAAAGTTAAAAATTCTTCTTACCATGTATTCAAATGTAGTTTATACATGAAACTAATGGGTCTCTTCATTAGAAATATTAGTTCCTTTATTTGTATTATATCTATTAATCCGTAAACAGTAGGCTTTTGGCTTGCAAAATTGAAGGTAGAAAATATAATCTTCTGTACCAGCTTAATGCTGGAACTGAATCAAAGATATTCAACAAAGTACTTAAAATCACTTTTAAATCCAATTCCTCTCAAAATTCTATTAAACTGACACTGAAAAATACAATTTTTTAATTTTACAGTACTAATTCAATTACAAAAAATACAAATTATGCAAATAAAAAAAAGATAAATTGTAACTTTGTTTTTAAAATATAATTAGAATCAACACCGCTTGGATATTTGTCTTTGTTTATTCTATGCATCAGTATCTAAAAAGAATCAATTCAAATTCATTGTTAAAGAACCATAATAATTAGGTGAACTTCATAATAGTCATATTATAACAATAAAACACCTAAAATAACATTTCTTTAAGAAGAAGCTGTTGCTATTCTCACGAGATACTCTTTTTAATTAGCGATATTTACCAGTTACGAATCGAAAATACTTTCTTATAGAAAGGTAAATAGTTTTGTAGGAAATTTTATTCCTAATGCTTTGTTACTGAGTTCCATGATTTTATAGCCAATCTTTCTTAGCAATGAAATGCTTTATAAAAATTAATATTTCAAATAATTACTTATGATTAAAATATAATATAAAGTTAATATTATGAAATAATTATCACAAATTAATGAGTGACTTAGCACTTCCGAAGGAATCGTGTGCTAATTTGCGAAATGGTGAAAAAAATTACTAAGCAGGTCATTAGACAAATCACAGTACTAAACTTACTATAAACAGGTTACTATAGGGCTAGTGCTATAATACTAAAGTCTAGTACTTATTTTTAGTAGTATACCACGGCCTAGCACTGGCAAAGCTAGGCTTCAAAATGTCGATTTTACAGTTTAATCATCATTTTGTAATAGGTCTATTAGTAATGATATGAAAGTTATAAATGAATCGTCTCCTGGAAATATTCATTGAATTTACTGTTAATACACAATCATGTGAATAACAATCACATTATATTATGAAAGAGACTATTCCATACTATCAACAAATATGAAATCGCTTCAAAAAAGAAAGAAAAAATTTTAAATTTTGAAATATTTCTCAAAATTTGAAATTGTGTTTCTTGTATTGGAAAGCCAATTTCATATTTGTAACGATTTATTAATTGTTAACATATTTAGTTTGATTTCCACATTTATTAATTAATTTTAATTAAAATTTTTCTAAACATATATTGATTTATGTCTAAGATGAGACGTTTATATATAGGAATTCAATAATGACATTAAAAACTGATTAATTTCAATGCAACAAGATATTTAATGATGAGTTAAAATGCCAATTTCAGATAAAAAATCATAAATTTGAATATAATTTTAAAATTTGTGTGGCATGATTGATCTGCTAACATTTATTAGTAAGTTACTTGCTGTGATGATTTTATTGATTTTATTTAACAATTTCTAATAATTTGAAACAATATGGTTAAATATAATGAAATTTAAATTTTCTTTCCTCTACACCAGGGGTGGCCAAGACATCGTCCGCGGTAGACTAGTAGACCGCAAAGACATTTCAGGTAGTCCACGCGACTATCCCGATAATGACCTCGGATATTATTATTATTATTATTATTCGGACCTCGGTTTATGAAATTAACAATTTAATTTATGTGACTTATGACATAGAATCAATGAATTATTTAAAGTAAAAATTTGCTACAGTCTACGCTTTAAAACCCAAAACAAACTGTGCAAAAATTTACGATTCAAAGATTTATGATTAACGGTTTATGATTTAAAACCTAAAACGGACATGATGAGCGCGATTAAAACATTTAAAGAAACTATAGAAAGGTATGCATCTCAATTAAGAAAATATGAATTCAGAAACTTCAAAAACATGGAGGAAGAGTGCATCCATAATCCAAACCGAGACTTCTAAGATTTTGCTTAATACTTACTTGTTTTGTTTGAAGAATTTGAAAGAAGATTCGCTGACTTAATTAGCTTGAAAGAAATACTGAATTTTATAATATTTCCATTTAATGAAAATGTCAACATTGATGGAGTGTCTGAAAAAATAGGACATTTCATAGATATCACATCAGTCACGGTGGAGGAAGAAATTATTAAATTAAGATGCGATATATTTCTTAAATCCAGAGCATATTTAGGGATACTGATTTTTAGAAATTAATTTCTGAGGAAACGTTTCCGAATATTTACAAATTGATTTTGTATTTGAAATCATACTTTGGATCGAGATATCTTTGAGAATCTGCTTTTTCAACCATGAACGAAAAACAAAGATTGGTCGCATTTAACAGATGAACATTTAATTTCGTGTTTATGCATTGCAATAAGCTCGTACCAGCCACAATATGATAAACTTGTCGCAGATATACGGATCCAAATTTCAACTAAATGAAGGGAATAGGATAGCTAGTTTTTGATATATGAATACTTTGATTATTTTCGTCAGTAAATTTTTATTTTGTAAATATTAATATTAAGTTTTTACCGAAAATAAATATGTACGTTAATTTAGCTCTGCCATTGGTAGACCGACTTCGATTTTTTAAATGTGGAGTAGACCCTGGATCCCAAAAGTTTGGCCACCCCTGCTCTACACTATTAAAGTATCCAAACTTTACAAGATTAAAATTTTAAACAAATGCACATTTAAAAAGCGATTTTAATAAAAACATTTCCAACACTGAAAAATTTACTTATGAATAATTTGAAAATTATTGTTATTGATAGAAATTTCAATTAAAATCTATTTATGTTATGTAAAATTAATTCTAAAATAATTTTATTTATTAATTTATTTCAAATATGAATTTCAACTATATTCAACATTTAATATTGCTAAAATAAGATTTTTAGTGATCATTTAACTTTTTTGATAAAAGGATTTATTCCAATGTGACTTGACACATTCCTCGCCAAAAATTACTCAATACTTGTAGTAAAGGCTTTTTTCAATTTTGGAATAAGTGAACCATGAATATTTCAACAGTAAATTTATTGAAATTCCATTTTCATTTTTTATTAAACAAAAAAGAACATAGAAATATATATATTTCCGTCATCCCATCAGATGGCATCTATAGTTTTCAACAATATAAATCTATTTTTTCATTATTTAGATTACTATTAACTTATTTGATGTGTCAGTTTAAATTGCAGATGTCATTTTTATATAAATTTGTATACCTTAAAATTTCTGAATTCTCTCTCTGACTCTGTATTCCCAATTCCTCCTTTTGTTTCAGACATATGATTTTTTTCTTCGCTCTTTTTGATATATATTTCTAATTTAAATAGAAATTTCGAAATTTTTTTGTCAGAATTGAAATAATTATAAAGTGGATGCTATTTCCTCTCACTTGTTGTTGAGTAATAAAATTAAGAAAATTATTTAAGCAATTATAAAGTAACAAAATTATAAACTGAACAATTTGAACAAAAGAAAGTAAACTGACCCCAAGATAATTTAAATATTTTTAATGAAAGCCAAAGCTTACCATTTGTATATAAATACTGGTTATTTTATATATAGATACTTGTTATTTTATATAAGACTTCTTTCAGAAGCTCATATATCACAGTTTAAGAGAAAAAATTCATGCAATTAGTTTCCAGAAAACTATTAGGAACAGGATTAAAAACAGCCTCAGTAAGAATGTATCTATTAATTTCATGCCTTTAAAAGTGGACCAAGGGGTAAATTTTTAAGACAACTGAAAATTTACCTTATTTTCTTCATTTATTGATTTAGATCAAATTTTCTTTCTTTTTTTTTTTTTTTTTTTTTTTTTTTTTTTTTTTTTTTTTTT